>VNKC01005278.1:0-50445 GCA_008042775.1 Drosophila pectinifera | reverse complement strand
TGCGGATTTTTGGGTCTTTAATCGCCATTTTTATGTTCTAATTTTTGAACAAAGCTAAGTTAAGAAAAACCATAACTTGGCCAAAACAGCCTTGAAAACAGCGATTCGGAATATATATGCCATTTGGCTGTCCTTCCATTTTTGGCTAAATTATGCTCTCCAGAAGACCGCAAGTATGCGGATTTTTGGGTCTTTAATCGCCATTTTTATGTTCTAATTTTTGAACAAAGCTAAGTTAAGAATAACCATAACATGGCCAAAACAGCCTTGAAAACAGCGATTCGGAATATATATGCCATTTGGCTGTCATTCCATTTTGGGCCAAAATATGCTCTCCAGAAGACCGCAAGTATGCGGATTTTTGGGTCCTTAAATCGTCATTTTTATGTCCTAATTTCTGGACTAAGCCAAATTAAGAATAACCATTAAGAGCGGCCAAAACAGCCCTAAAAACAGCGATTCTGAATATATATGATAATATATTTTTGAAAATTTTATAACGGCATCTTACATCATTAAAATTTTCAATCTGAAAAAAAATTAATTGTCTTGTATTTGGAAAGTCATTGTGCAGATTAATTAAACAAATAAAAACCAATATGGAACAGCTTTCCCAATTGAGATTAGGGCTGTTTTGGTTTAGTGATTTATCTAAAAAAAATAGGGTATGAAAAATGAGTATCCTTTGAGATCTTTTTGAGAGCATTGTTTTGCCAATATTTAAATATTCTCCACATGCCGTACATATTCCGATTCGCCGTTGAAATCTTAATTATTTCAACATAAATTATAGACAAAAATCAACATAAAAAAATTTGCCAATTTTTCAAAATTTTATAAGGGGTTACATCATTAAAATTTTGAAAAATTGACAAAAAATTAATTGTTTTACATTTCTAAACTCAATATGCAGAATAATTATCCAAATAAAAACTAGCACAGAAAAGCTTTTCGAATTGAGATTGGGGCTGTATTGGCTAAGTTATGGTTATTTTTAAATATGATTTTTCCTAAAACATAGGGAATAAAAATGCTTTTTAAAATCTTAAGGTGCGAATAAGAAAGCCTTTCCAACAAACCCCATTGATTAGCTTTGCCTGCTTGGCCTCCAACCTTAATATTCATTACCCAATAGCATATATTTCCTTCCTTTCTTTTATTTATCTGTAAAACACTGCCAAGTTCGATCCTAGTTTCAAATAAAACCCATTGATTTTATCCACTATACAATAGAACGGTGTAATTTTAATATCCACAATATTCATGAGTGATCATTTTGGGCGATTATTTTACACATCAAGAGATAACAAAATTTTGTGTGTTGTTTCGAGGAATGAAATTCATTACAAACTGTTTTGACTTACGGACTAGATAATTAAACTAGAATATGCGACAAGTATACACATACGTTATAGATAAGAGCATATAAGATATATTTTTGGTAAGTTGGGACGTCTAGGGCCGTCTGTAGCTTTCGAGGAATGTCGGGTACTGAACTCTGTACGGTGCACGAAGCGTTAAGCGTGATCGCGCTTCCACCACACAACTGCCCGGAATCACAGCGACTGTAGACTAAATTTGGACCACAGTTCACAGGCGCTGCAAGACAGCAGTTAGGCAGATCCGATCTCTTAAAGCGGTGCTTCACTGGGATGGGTAGCGATTCCTTGCAGCTCAACAACAACGTAAATTCATTCACTAAATATGCTAACTAGTTGGCGATGTGTGCTCGAGTATTGGATGCGATGTGCGATAATGAGAGAGAGAGTGCTTTACTGTGCCACATCCACAATTCTTATGCTATATCCGTCTCTGCCTTAGCCTAGTTGAACAGACGCTTCAGTATGCTCTGGATGGTCTTTAGGGACTGATCTTCGATGAGGAAGGTGCGATGGTTGCCCTCAACGGTGTGAACTTCCACGGGCTTTGTGCAGACCTGTAAATAAGCACGAGATTCCATTAACAAGGGTTGATTTTAAGCTGTATATCGTTGAACCCACCTCCTTGAGACGATAGTCCTCGTCCAGTTTGGCAGAGTTGTCTGTGGGCTTGACCAGGGTCACGTTGGACTTAAGCTTCAGCGTGGGCTTGTAGCCATCGGCCAGCTCCAGTTTCTTGTAGAACAGAGTGGCGGACTTTTTGATCTGTAATAAGGGAATTATTAAAGAAATGTTTTCCCTTTTGCTTAGCCGTAATCAAGCTCTTACCGTATCCACGGACTGTGTGATCTCATTGCTCATCAGCTCAGCAAACCTCTCGAGCTTCTCCTCCCATGTGGGGATCACCAATAGCAGTCGCACCAGCTGAAAATAAAAAACGAAAATCATTAATAAAGTACACCGGTTTCTCCTTCGTTTCCCTTATCCTTACCGCTTTGTAATCGATGTTGGCCAAAACGATGCCAAAGTAGGCCAATCCGTAGCTCTGGTTGTTGTTGTCATCGTCGGCCGTGTATCGCTGCTTGAAACTGCTTGTATACCAGTTGACGTAGGTGGGTGCTCCGTCCAACATGATCACATTCGCCACCTCGTTGCTCTCCTCCAGAATGGCGGCCATCACGTAGGTGAGAAGGCAGCCGAAGGAGTAGCCCGCTAGCTTGTATGGTCCCTTTGGCTGGACGGTGCGCAGTTGCTTGATGAAGAACTTGGCTGCCGAGTCGACGGAGTCGTAGGGCACGGCATCCGTGAACTGAAGACCATAGGCGGGCACCTCCAATCGCATGGCTAGCGGCTCCAAAGCGGAGGCGAATCCTTCGATCGGGGAAATGAAGAAGATGGGACTCTGTTTGCTGGTCGCTGGCGCCTTCGTTTGCAGTCGGACGATAGCCTCGGTGGGAATGAGGTCTTTGGTGAAGACGACCTGGGTGCCATCACCCAGCGGACTGGCCGTGCGTGATGACGCTTTCGAGGTGAAGCTCCCCTCGGCCGGTTTAGCTCCGGCTGCAGCGACGGGAGCTGCAGCAGCGGCGGCAGGCTTTGCATCCGCTCCACCATCCATCGCCTTGAGGGCTCCGAAGGTAAGCTGGCGGATCTCTTGTGCGGACAAGACAATGTCAAAGTTGCGCTCCAGCGTCTGCTTGATCTCGGCGCTCATCAGGGAATCCATGCCGAGGTCAGCCAGCGATGCAACATCCTGGATGTTCTTCGTGTCCCTCAGGCCAAGGATGTTGGCAATGGTGGCAATTAGACTGACACCAGCCGACTGGTCCGACTTGCGCTTCTCGGCCACCACCATGGAGGCAACCACTGGATGCGGCTGCTGCAGGAACAGATCGATGGTCTGCAGGCAGGACGGCATTCTCTGGGGCAGAGTGCCTCCAATCACGGTGTCGTTGTCGCCGAGATTCTCCAGCACCAGGCCCGTGTCACCGATGGCTCCCCACTGGATGGCAGTGCCCGGGAATCCGCTCACCTGGCGCTGCTCGCAGATGCGCTCCATGGCGGAGTTGGCCAGTCCGTAGTTGGTCTGGCCAATGTTGCCGCGACCGCACGACACGCTCGAGAAGCAGATGAAGTAGTCCAACTCAGTGCAGATGCTGCGCGAATACTGATCCAGGAACTTGGTGGCCGTCACCTTCGGGTCCGCCACCGTCTTGAAGTCCTTGGCGGTCTGATCCTCGATCAGAGCGTCGCGCAGCACGGCAGCCAAGTTAAAGATGCCTCCGACCAGTGCCAGCTTGTTGCTGTTATCCAGCAGCTTCTTGGCTCCCGCGGCGGTGGTCACATCGCTGGTATCGATCACCACTTTGACGCCGCGCTCCTGCCAGCGACGGATCATCAGGCCCTGGTAGCCGGTCTTCACTCCGGAGCGCGAGGTGAGCACAATGTAGCGAGCTCCACGCGACACCAACCAATTGGTCAGCTCCAGGCCGAAGCCGCCGAGGCCTCCGACTAAGATGTAGCTCTTCTCCGGGTGCATATAGGTGCGAGGAATGGCGTTGATCAGACGCGCCTTGGGTTGCAGAGCGTTCTTGCTCGCCTCCTCGTCGCGCACCTTGATCACCACCTTGCCGATATGCTTACCGGAGGCCATGAAGCGGAAGGCCTGCTCCACCTGCTGGTCATTGAACACCGAGGTGGGAAGGGGCACAACGGCGCCGCTCTTGATGCCCTCGGCCACCAGGGAGACCACCTGGTTCTGCATCTCCTCCTCGCCCTCCATCACACTGTCCAAGAGAATGCCATGGAAGGAGGTGTTCTTGAGGAACACGGACATACCCAGCGGGCTGTTGTTGCTCAAATCGAACTTTCCAATCTCCAGGAAGCGTCCGTTCAGACCCAAGCAGCGGATCGAAGCCTGCAGCTTCTCTTCGGACAGAGAGTTCAGTACCAGATCCACACCGCGACCCTTGGTCTCGCGCATCACCAGTTGCTCGAAGGAGGTGTCGCGGGAGTTGCCAATGTTCCGGGCCTGCAGCTTGGGGAACCGCTTCAGCAGGAACTCGCGCTTCTCCTTGCTTCCAACAGTGGTGAAGACGGTCAGGCCATGAGACAGAGCCACCGAGATGGCCGCCTGGCCCACTCCACCGGATCCAGCGTGAATGAGGATCTTCTCACCCTTCTTCATCTGACCGCGCACAACCAAGGCGTAGTAGACGGTGGAGTACACGCAGGGAACTGTGGAGGCCTCCTCCATGGTCCACTTCTCGGGGATCTGCCACATCATGCGCTTGCTGGCCACACAGGTGGTGGCCAGGGACTTGGCCGGCACCATGGCCATCACTCGACGGCCCTGAGAGTCGCGTCCGGCAAACTCCAGACCCAGCACACAATCCTGCTCGGCCAGATCTCCTGGCAGAGCGTCGGCGGCGAGTTTTCCCGAGGTCAGCATCACGTCGCGGAAGTTGATGGGCGCATAGTAGACGGTGCAGGTCTCCAGATTCTTGTCGACGGTGACGCCAGTGTTTGCCTGGGCAGCCTCGATCCACTTGAGCGAGGCCAGATCGCCCTTGACCAGAGCGTTGACGTAGGCGTGCTCCACCTGGAGGGTTGCCTGCTGGGTCTCCAGTTTCAGGTGACGGAAGGTGCCCCAGGCACCGTTCTTCAGCACATTCGAGATGAGGTCCTTCTCCAGCTGCTGGCGATATGTGGCCGATGTCAGCGAGAACTTCTCCGCCTTGGCATCCTGCACGAACACCAGACGCGCTAGCTTGCCGCCATTCTCGTTCTTGATGCAGGTCATAAGGCCGACGGCGCCAAAGAGCTCCTCTCCCTGGCACACCACATAGACGTACTGCTCCTCGGTCGCGGCAGTTGCCAGAGCGGCCTTCAGGTCATCTACCCAGTTGAAGTTCTGCTCGGTGGCCACAACCACCACGGATTTGCGCGTCTTCAAGTCCGTAGTCTTGCGAGCGAGCACCAGGACGCGGGTGGCGCCCAGACTCTGCTCCTGAACGGCAACGAAGCCAAACTTGGCCAGCAGAGCGCGACCGGTCTTGGCGTAGGTGGCCACCGTCTCCTCGAAGATCAGGAAACCGTTCTCGCGGATGCTGGCGATGGAGTTCTCCAGGGTCTTGGTGTCCGGACGGGACAGGACGTCTATGCCGAAAACGAAGTGACAGTTCTGCTCTACGGGCTCCTTCAGCACATCTTTGGACACCACGCGCACACCGGAATCTCCGAGAGCAGCGGTGATGGTCTCCTCGTTGTTGTTTGAAGTGACCACAGCCACGTCGCCGGTGAGCACGGGCTCACCCTCAATGATCTGCAGCAGGCGGTTGGCAATCAGCACATCGGGATTACGACCATTCGCCAGCTCCACGCCCTTTAGCTTGACGGCGCCGCTGGAGTTTTCGATGATCAATTGGATGGCCACATCCAAGGCCTGTAGGCGGGCCTTCTCCGAATTCTCGTTCAGGTCCGTGGTGTTGGTGTTTGGCACGAACTGATAGCGCTCCAAGGTGGGAGGGGCCTGTGTGCCCGGACGACGCTGGGCGAGATTGGCCTTCAGGCCACGCAGCTCCACGCCACCACTCTTGATCACGTTGATGTCGCTGTACCAGTACACTGGCAGTCCGGTCTCCAACTGCTGCTCCTTGGTGAGAGCCTTCAGCAGCTCCAAGTGCTTGGCGGGATTGATCACCGCCCGCTCAATTCGAGTGGGCAGGTACAGCTCGCGAAGGTTCTTGCTCAGGATGCTGAACTGCAGCATGGTGTCCATGAAGCTGATCCAGTTGTCCACCCACTGCAGTTTACCGGCCGAGGCCACAGTGTCCGAGCGAACGATGCCGCGGAAGATTCCGGCATAGTCGTAGCCACGCAGACGCAGCTCCTTGTACACATCATTGGTGGCCAGCTCCTTGGCCACAGCGCTGGGAGTTTGTGGCTCCAGGGGCAACTCCTCGTTCTCAATGAACTCGGGGGTGGTAATCCTTCCGGATACGGCTAAGCTGCCGCTCTCGCAGATCTCAAAGGCTCCGGTACCGTCAAAGAAGTTGATGCCGAACTTGACAACGGCGTTCTTGTTGAGAATGGTGGCGCGGTGGAACACCAGGTTCTCCATCACCACAGGCGTCTTGTGGAACTCACCGCCGCGCATCTTGGCGTAGGTCTGCCAAGCGAGAGTCATGTAACCAGTGGCCGGGAACAGGATCCTGCCGTCGATGGTGTGTCCCGCCAAGAAGGCGTCATCCTCCTTGGAGAGATCAACCTCGACGATGGTCTCGCCGGACGAGGTCTCCTTGCCAAACTTGGCCACCAGCCACTTCTGGGTGTGGTCCCACCCCACCTTGGAGTTCAGCATGGGGGTTCCACGACCTACAGGATAGGTAGTGGGCCGAACCAGGTTCAGGACCTGTGGCTGGGTGCCGGCTGCGAACAGCTTGCCCACGTTGGTGAGGAAGAACTCCACGTTGTTCTCGTGGCCGCGCTTCACCAGGCTTAGATTGGTGGCATCCGGTCCTAGGGCGCGCTTGAGGATCGCCTGCAGCAGTCCGTGGGGAGCGATCTCCACGGAAATAGCGTTCTTGGGCACGTGCTGGAGGGCTTCGTGGAAGAGCACCGGCGAGAGCAGATTGTTGACATGATAGGCAGCCGAGGACTGCTTGGCCACCGGCGTATTCCAGGCGGACTCCGGGATGCTGGTACTAATCCAGCGAGCGGTACGGTTCTTGGCATTCGGAATGATCTTCTCCAGGCTCTTGCGCAGCTTGGGTCCCGCCTCGGCGATGTACTTGCTGTGGAAAGCGTATCCTGACGAGTTCACGGCCTTGGCAAAGACACCCTCGCCATTCAGCTTGGTGACCAGGGCCTCGATCGAGGCCTCCGGGCCGGAGATGGTGCAGTTGTCCTCGCTGTTGTGGCACACTGGGAAGCAGTCGCTGGGCACGCGGCTGTGCGCATCCTCCCAGCTCAGTCCCACGGCGGCCATCTTGCCCTTGGCCAGCTGCGTGTCCAGGATGCTCTTGCCTCGCCAGTAGGCGGCCAACACAGTCTGCTCAGGGGTGAAGCAGCCGTCGGCGTATGCGCATCCCAGCTCTCCCACGGAGTGGCCCACAATGCCATCGGGCTGGATACCCAACGAGCTAAGAAGATCCGTCAGAGCTACCTGCATGGCAGCGATCGAGATGAACGAGTTGAGGATGTTCTCGAAGCTCTTGTCCGTGGAGCGGGTGAGCACGTCGATGAGATCGACGCCCTCCGGCTTCAATACATCAGCGCAACGCTGGATGCTCTTTGCGAATGCCTCGATCCTCATTAGGTCCTTGGCCATGCTGGCCCACTGGCTGCCCATGCCCGAGTAGACGTACCAGATGGGGCGCTTCTCGTCGGTGTACTCGAGCACCTCGCGCTGGAGGGTGCCCTTGCTGCTGACCACGCTGTAGCCCCGGAAGTAGTGCAACGGAATGGGCTTTGAGTGGATGTCGTTGATCAGTTGCAGGTACTCATCATCGTCGGCGTGGGTGGCAGCAGACTCCAGCAGCTGCTCCACGGCCTCGAAGGTGCGCCCGGAGGCCAGCACCACTTTGGGTGCTCCATCCTTGGGGGTCAAGGCTTTGGGCTTGGGGTTCGACTTGAGGATTACGTGGGCGTTGGCGCCACCGAAACCGAAAGAGTTCAGGCCAATGATGCCACCGTTCCAGGGCAGATTCTTGTCCACCACCTTGAGGCGTCCGTCAACCAAGCCATACAGATCGGGATTCGGTTTGTTGTAGTGCAAGTTTCCGGGAATGACGCCCTCTTCCATGGCAATCAGGATCTTAGCCACTGAGCAGACACCGGAGGCGGGCTCCGAGTGGCCCATGTTTGACTTCACCGAGCCAATCAGCAGGGGGCTGGAACGGTTTTTGCAGAAGAAGTCCGTGATGGAGTTGACCTCCTGGGGATCGCCCACCTTGGTGCCCGTGCCGTGGGCCTCCACGTACACCACATCGTTGGGATTCAGGCCGATCTCCTCGTACGTCTCGCGGATCAAACGGTTCTGCATCTGGCCAATGGGATAAGTGATTCCCTGCTCCTTGAAGCCGTCCGTGTTAGTGCGGACATTGAGGATGGAGGCATACACACGCCTGGCGGCGGAGGTGCGCTGGAGGAGCAGCACCACACAACCGTCGGAGCGAACGTATCCGTTTCCAGACTCATCGAAGGCCTTACAGCTACCGTCTGGGCTCAACATGTTTAGCCTTTTGAACTGCAGCGACATGGTGGGCTTCAGGATTAATCCAGCGCCAGCGACCAACGCATTGTCAATCTTTCCCTGGCGCATGTCGGAGAAGGCCTGCTCCAAGGCGTACAAGGAGCTGGAGCAAGCGGTGTCGATACTGTAGCTGGGTCCCTTGAAGTCGAACGTGAACGAAATACGATTGGCAAACATGGCGCGGGCACAACCCGTCAAACCATAGCCGTTCACGCGATCCGGATCACTACACCAGTGCTGCTCCGTCTCCGAGGTGGACACACCGATGTAGACACCAGTGCGCGATCCACGCAGATCGCTGGGATTCAGGCCAGCATCAATAATAGCCTCGTGGGTCAGCTCGAGCAGCATACGGAGCAGAGGGTCCATGCACTCGGCCTGCTTCTGGTGCACGCCAAAGAACTGCTGGTCAAAGTTCTCCAGGTCGCTTTCCTTCAGCTTGCCAATCCTGTCGGACAGTCCATAGAGACCTGCGATTGGAATGCGTTATGTAATGCTAATCAGGAACTCTCTCTTTATGAAAAAGGGTCTTACCTCGCTCCCAGCGCCTGGGATCATCATTGACCATGTCGACGCCATCGAAGAGATTCTGCTTGAACTCCTCGATGCTGGAGCTCTCCGGCAGGCGGCCAGAGAAGCCTGTGATGGCGATCTCATCGTTGAGGTGCTGCTGCGGACGCGCCGTATAGTTACCACCACCCAGGTCCAATTGGGGGGCGGCACGCTGCGCGGGCTCCGCGGTGATCACTTCCTCGGCGAATCGGGCAGGCATCTTCTCGGCTTGGGTATTTGAGGAATGGGAATGGGAGTTCAGGTGGATGTCGTGGATGTCGTCGGGTGCAGAGTGCGGGGTGGAGGAGGAGGTGCTCGGTGTTAGCTGCGTGTCTGGCTCCCGAAAGGCGTCAGGTTGCTGCGAATTCTGTTGCTGCTTGTTGCGACGACGACGACGGCGACGGTTGGCGCGGGCACTCTTCCCGTTTTGCTGCTGGCTTGGGGAATGGTGGGGCTGCTGGTGGCTGCAATCGTTCTTCTTGAATGCAACAGGTTGCGGCTGCTCCACGGCTTTCAACAGGTTGGGTTGCAGGGACTGCAATTTAACAGAAAAGGATACGAAAAGGCGCGTTAAAAACAGTTTTTAATTTAGTAATTTTAAGATCTTTATAAGCATTCACTCTCTTCAAAACTTAAATATTTTCACAAGTCAGAGCGTTGCATTATTTTGGTCTGTTCCCTTAGCTTACAAAAGAAATGTGTGTTTTTTTTTTAAATGATCTCCCTTTAGAAATTATTTCCCCTAAATATCTTAGGAAGTCTTTATTTAAATGTCTTAAAAATTAAAAATGATCAGTAACTTAAAGAACTACAGGAATATCTGAAGAAAAAATCTGTGGCCTACCTTTTAGGTGAAAATATTTAGTGCAAGTTGGAAGGTGAATTTTTAATTGAATTCCAAAGTAATTAAAAAAGTAAATTATATTCCGTTCTATTTATATATACACACAAATAATTTTCTTAGTTGAATTTCATAAAAAACCTTACGTTTTGCCTTAACTAACCCCAAGGAAATGATTTATATAAATGTATTTACAAATTCGTCAAAAATTTCAGCCCCTACAATAGTGTCGCAAATATTGTGCACTCCTCCAATGTTATCACTAACAGAAAGCTCGCTCTTTGCAGCCAGTGAAAGCTTTTGCTCTCTGAAGCGGATGCCGGCCGGATCCAGACAGACAGATGGGCAGCTGGGCAAAGCGGCGTTGGAAAGTTGGTATAGAAATTACAAATCAGGTGATGCCGTGACGAACGAAGCTTTTGCCGCACATATGTATGCTGGGCGCACGCCGGTTTTGGTTGGGGTTGTGGCGTGATGACAACCGTTCGCCACTCATACAGCAACTTGTGGCAATGCGAGATTAACAGTGCAACACAGCTTACGTTAACATAGGCTACCACACACACAGTCCCACACAGCTCTTACTAACACACACTGTGGCAAAAAAAAACACAAGCCGCTTTCTTATTCGCCGAGAAACTCGTACGATGTGCAGAATGATTCAACAAAAGAAGGGAAAAATAACTGGAAGTGGTGGTGCGGAGTGACGAAGTCGGTTAAAGCTGCAAAAAAAACTAGGGAAGCCGACAGCGTTGTTAGAAGAAGAAGACCCAGAACAATAGCGGTCAGCAACAAAGCA
Organism: Drosophila pectinifera; assembly: GCA_008042775.1. Lineage (NCBI taxonomy): Eukaryota > Metazoa > Arthropoda > Insecta > Diptera > Drosophilidae > Drosophila > Drosophila pectinifera. Next base: position 39,619 of record VNKC01005278.1, on the reverse strand, counting down.
GAATACGAAACCGAAAAACTGAAATACCAAGTACAATAATACACGGAGAGAAAAAACAAATTTGATAGAGAGTTTAAGGATTTCATATTATTATATTATTATATTATATTATTATTCAAGTCGAAACTTTTTTACATTTCCTTTTCATATATGTTTTGTTTACTTTTAGTCAGCCGTTTACTTTGTTTACTAACAGCTTTATTAATTAATGTAGTCATTTGATGAGAGAAAATCAATATTTTATCTATTTTTTCACATTTTGCTTTCACTTTTCAAACCAATAGTTATAGGTGGCCCAAATGGGAGATTAATGATTTGCTAGTTTCTCCAAGTGTATTTGTGAGCTGTTGGCGAAATCGGCCGACTCAGTGGCTTATCTATTCCATCGAAAGGCCGTTGGCTCCACACCACGACACAGTCGCTTCGGCAATTCTATGTTTATGTTTTGCTATTGTAATCGACTGTGGGAGCGAAAGAGACACAGAGAGAAAAGCACAGCCGGCAAACGAACACACTCTGTACACATACACGGACTGGACGCGTGTACCATTTGTTTGGCGAGATAAGGTGGCGTGATTCTCAAGTTCATTGAGGTATTAATTCCAGAACTCGGGAGATGCGCTATTTCGCTGCTTCCTCATTCGGGGAATCATCTGTAATCGGACCTCTCGCATATCCTTTTACAGTCGTGGTTACAGGAGCGTCATGATTTATCGATACTGCCGCCAATCGATCCATCTATTCATTTATCATCAGGCCATATTGCGAAAGTTGCGTCATTGGATAGGCAAACACAGCACACATACATACACATTAGTAAACATTAACCCCTCCCTCCTCCTTATTTTCCACAAGGCACTTTACACTGTTTATTTATGCACTCGATTCTATTTTCACAGTTATCGATTGAGAAAGGCCCCCAAGTACACGTGTACGCGTCACCACCGCCCACTCTGGCCTGGTGACGCTCCCTTCAAGTTCATGGGCGAGGAGATAACCAGTGGATCCAAGAGTGGGACATGGGGTGATTCCACAGAGGCGAACGCAGCGATAAGGCGCCTACTCATACGATTGTGCACCTGGATCGGAAATGTTTAATCGCCGGTTGGACGCGTGTTCTTCAGGAAGCGCCATTATTGGCCGATAAAGATAAGCCAGACACTCGAAATTTTCCAATCACTGCTCGATTTAATTGTTTTGTTGGGCGTGGGAGCGCCGCTTTTTATGGTTTCTTTTTTGGGAGGGCTGCTTTATATGCAAAGTGATCGCGGACAGATAAGACACTTTCAGCTACGATAATTGGAGCTATGTTTGATAGATTCTTTGAATTAGGTTTAAAACTCAGGTTCTTAGAATTTTGGCTTAGTATTATAAACTTTCGGTTTATATTTAATGTTGTAATTCTATATGACACGTAAAAATGTAATAAAATCTTGTTAAAAACTTATAGTGTTCGTTCATTTTGTTGCTTTGACAAATGTAAAATGTAAGTTTACTTTGAATATTTAACAATAATGTAAGTCTGTTAAAGTGTATAATTGTTTTTAAATGATTTTTTTAAAGCCTTTTATATAACGCTATTTTTATAACTGAAAGGCATTTAAAAATTATTTGTAGAAAATGTCCAATGAGCTGTTTACTTAGTAGTTTCGATACAAAGAAATTAAGTTCACACACGCAACCGGGAAATGCTTTGAATGCTTTGAAAATTTGATCATTTACTGAAATTGGTTAGATTATTAATTCAGAAACATGCAGATAATATATAATCTAGCGTGGCTTAAAACCTGGCTCCGTAAGTTTGGAATTAACAAAAAACTTAACTACCTTATTTATTTTGTCATTAATAGGACAATTTATGTTTATTGAAATTACAAAAAATTTTAAATAAATCACTTTTTTTTATTAAAAACTGATTTTGCTTGAAACAATCAAGAAACAAACGAATTTCGTAAATATACATGTAATTAATTATATTATTTGTAGTTACAGTTTTGAATTTAATAACTTTCTACAAACTAACACTTTTTGATATTTTAGAATTTGTGAATAAAGATTACCATTTTCTACTTTATATGTACAAAAATTATATTTAAAACAATCCTGAATTTATATTTTTGCCCTTTTTCTCAAATCCCATTCTGAATCGAGGAACCTTTAGGTTTAAAAAAAATCGTAATTTCAATAAACGTCACTTTTTACTATCATCTAATGCGCATTTTCTTTTATTTGGAGAAATCGAATCGAATCGAACTTTTGCTGCTTCAGGGAGACAGTTGGCACAATTGCTGAAAGGCGAAGGAAACCCTATAGAGAAGCCCTTCGTGGAGATCGCTCCTTGTATCCTAGCCAGACACAAGCTGTGACGAAACTCAACCCCTTCCCATCTCCGCTAGCCCAATTAGCGACTGTAATTTGCGGTCTCAGTTCGGGATTCGCGAAATGTGGAATGTGGGGGAGGCGGATAAAACAGCACTTTGGGTCTGGTTCGAGCCAAAGGTCCTAAAGGTCACCACTCATGCACGGAAAGTGCTGGCCGTGCAAAGGCGAAACCTTGTGTAATTCGTATTTTTAGCTGGCTTAACGAACGATCAGATCACAGTTGGATTTTTTGATCTAACCATTATTTTCGATTTTCTGTCGCACTTTATCAGTTTTATTTTTCTCGAAAGCCGAATATTTTACACTTTTCAAGTCCAGACAAATTTCGTTTTCATTTTCCGTCTCGTACACACTAACACACACATACACATTTTATTCCTGTGGCTGCCATGTTTTTTGTACATACCTAGAAATCAGGCGATTCCTCGACAGCTGTTTTGCGTAGCAACGGGACGTAAAAGGAGCGGCGCGGTGTGGGTAGCGGGTTCCTTGGGCAGTTGGTCCTGACTGACTTCCGAAACCGTTACAACCACTACGTAACGTAACACTCTCAATATCCAAAACACACAGGCACTTTACAGACTATGTTTGACTCTATGTTCTGCGGTACCGTTAGCTGTCGATTTTCTGTTTTTTCTTTTTTTTGCAAATTTATATTGCCACACACTTAATTTTTGAAAGCGGTAGCGTTTAAAAAATTCACAACGGCGAACTGATGCGGCTGCTGCGACTGCGAACGGAAAATGGAATTTATTAGTCTTCGAATCAGGTGAGCGCCGGCTTTTATACGTCGTCAGCGAGCGCCGACGCCGACGCCGGCAGAAAGCTTTGTGAGGCATGATAAAATAAGTAATAAGTTGTTCTTGTCGGAACTTTTTGCTGTCGCAACTTTTAGCCGACGAGACCACCTTATACTGTTTTCATTATGGCGCCGGAGAGCAGTCGCGAACAGCGGAGAGCGAGATTAAAGTTCCCGCTCTTTTCGCTCTCTGTGTTAAACTTTGGGATGGAGAAGGGCTGTTAGATACCCTTCCAGAGAATACTTCAAACTTACGTTTAACGTTCAATAAAATTGGCCAAGGAAACCCATATTCTTCATAAAAAAAAGTTAAAGCTAATAAAAATATTTGCCTCAACGAAGCTTCTAGAGCTTTTACTTTCTTTCATGAAGATTAAAATAATATGCATAAATCTAAAATTAAAATTTAGAATACTAAAATTGTGACTTTTAACTCTCGGAATGTGGTAACTTTATGGTTTTACAAAGTAATTGAGTAATGCTCGAAAGGTTACGATTTATTACGTAAAAATGTACATGTCTATTTTTGTATGGGCCATCAGCTTCGGGTTTCCCAATACCTGTTACTTTTAACATTTCTGTTATTGACGTAGGCTGGCTTCCTCGTTCCTACTTTTATGTTATTTGTTGCTGTTATGTGCGTCGGCGGGTGCGCTGTAATTCACTGTTTTGGTTGCTGGGCTCTGTGCAGCTCCTAATTTCGCATTAACAGTATGTGATAAGTGTGTCAGCTGTTGTGTGCGTGACAGAGATGTACAAATTTTGATTTGCCCGCCAAAGTCGGACCACTTTTTTCCTCGATTATTAATCGTCGTCTGGCAAGATCACAGCCGCGATTGTGTGAGAATCATTATCAATTATGGAAAGGTACACAGTAGATCTGTTTTATAGGGTCAATAAAGCCAAAAAAGCCAGCCAGAGCGATCAGAGCGCCGCCTCGAATTGGTGTGATTCATCGAAGAAATCATGCGACTGCCACGCGAGTAGAATTTGCCATTAAAACTCGAAATACAGGCGAACTTCTCTAACTGAAATCAAATGGCCTAGGTTGGAACCTTCTCCTATGAACATTTACCATTACACTTTATTAAATGATTATTAAAGAGAACTGTTAAGAGAGTTTATTATTTGTATTAATAAAAAGCTTTAAATAAATGTTATCTTCGAACTCTAAGAATATCCAATCTACAGAAGTTTAAGTTAATGAAGTTCGACTGTATGTCAATGGGCTGCTAGTGCTTAAACAATCCGTGCCAGATTGCTACGTATATTTTTATTAGTAGAGCTACAAAATAAGTGTTCAACATTATCGTATTTATAAGGCAACAAACTAGATGCATTCCATTAGGGACGCTTCCTCAGCACGCGTTCGATGATCTGAAGAGTGTGCGGCTCCTTTAGGAAGGTCCTGTGTGTGCCCTCCACCACATGCATATCGATTTGGGCACTGCAAATCTGCGGGATATCGAAATGTACCTTATTTCCGCAGGATTTAAAAGGATAATGATAATATTACCTCCGTTAGACCGTAATCCTGGGCCATGATCGCATTGTGCTCGGCCGACTTGATCAGGACCACATCGCTGTGGAGCTGCTGGGCCCCCTTGTAACTTTCGGAAAGCATTAGCTTCTGTTTAAACATGCAGGCGGCTTTCTTTATCTATTTGGAGAAAGTAATGATGAATTGGATAGATTTGCAGTTCCGGGATTATCTACTTGTCATCTTTTTATTTATATAAAAAATATATATTAATTTATTAAAAATGTGCATTAGCTTACCCTTTCCTTGGTTTGATTTGTGTGAATGGCCAGAGTGTCGGCCAGCTTGTCCAGCTTCAAGGTCCACGTCTGAACGCCATCAAGGAGGTTCAGCAGCTGCCAGAAGAAATCCAAGTTCATAATATATGTAGTAACAAAAAGGACCAAAAACTCTACCTCGTTGTAGTCGACATCGGCGAGCAGGGCACCAAAGTAGGCCAGCGTCATGGACTGCTGACGATTGAGGTCGTCCGTCTGCTTCTTGGCCTCCTGGACATAACCGCTGGCCATGGTGGGCGCTCCGTCCAGCATGATCACCTTGACCCCGAAGCGACGCTGCTCCAGCGCCACACCGATGGCGTGGGCCAGCAGACAGCCGTAGGAGTAGCCGACGATGTTGTAGGGACCGCTTGGCTGGAGCCTCTGGATCTGCAGGAGATAGTAGGCGGCACAAGCCTCGATGGAGTCTAGGGGCACCTGCTCAGTGCACTGCAAACCGTAAGCCGGGCAGGTAAGGGAGGCGGCCAGCGCCTCCACGGCAATGGTGAAGCCCTCGATGGGCGCTAGGAAGAAGACGGCCGGATCCTCGCAGGTCACCGGCGCCTTCGACCGAAGGCGCACCATCACCTGCTGGGGTAATACTTCCTCGGCAAATACCTTGCGCGTCTCGTCGCTCTGCGGCTGCACCTGCACCTCCGGCACCTCCTTGGCGGTAGATGCGTTTGAGGCCGATGCAGAGGAGGGGGACGAGGAAGCGGTGGCTCCCGGCTCCTGGGCGTCAATCTGCCGCAGGGCGCTGAAGGTCAGCTGTCGGATCTCCTGGGCACTCAACACCAGATCGAAGTGCCGCTCCAGGGTCTGCTTGATCTCCGTGCTCATCAGCGAGTCCATGCCCAGGTCGAAGAGCGTTGTCTTGTCGGAGACACTCTTCACATCGCGCAAGCCCATAATGTTCGCTATGGTGGCTATCAGACTCAGGCGATTCGACTGGTCTCCGATCGTCCGCTTCTCGGCCAACACCATCGAAGCCATGACGGGGTGGGGCTGTTGCAGGAAGAGATCCAGCATCTCCAGGCAGCTGTTCATACGCTGCGGCAGGGTGCCGCCCACCACTGCCTCATTGTTGCCCAGCTTCTCGATGACGAGGCCGGTGTCACCGATTGCACCCCACTGAATGGCCGTGCCCGGGTAGCCATCAACCTGGCGCTGCTCGCAGATCCGCTCCATGCAGGAGTTGGCGAGTCCGTAGTTGGTCTGTCCCAGGTTTCCCCGGCCACAAGCCAGGCTGGAGAAGCACACAAAATACTCCAGAGCGGGACATATTTCCCGTGAGGTCCGGTCCAAATGATGAGTGGCCAGCAACTTGGGTGCTGCCACCTTCTCGAAGTCCTTCGGACTTTGATCCTCGATCAGGCCATCCCGAAGCACTGCCGCCAAGTTGAAAATGCCACCAACCAGGGCTAACTTGTTGCTCACCTCCAGCAACTTTTGGCAACCCCTCGCAGTTGTCACGTCGTTGGCATCGATGAGCACCTGGACCCCACGGTCGTGCCAACGTCTTACCATCAGGGCTTGGTAGCCAGTCCTTAGTCCGGAACGGGAACTCAGGATCAAGAAGCGAGCTCCCCGTGAGACCAACCAATTGGCCAGCTCCAAGCCGAATCCTCCGAGACCGCCCACCAGGATGTAGCTCTTCTCCGGATGCATGTACGAGCGTGGAATAGCCTGGATCTGGCGGAGCCGCGGCAAAGTGCATTGCTGTTCCTCTTCCAGGCGCAGCTTGATCACCACCTTGCCAATGTGTTTGCCTGAGGCCATAAACCGGAAGGCCTTCTCGATCTCCTGGTCCGCAAAAACCGTAGTGGGAAGTGGCTGCACAGCTCCGCTCTTGATACCCTCCGACACCAAGTTGGCCACCAAGAGCTGCATGTCCTCCTCGCCCTCCATCACACTGTCCAAGAGAATGCCGTGGAAGGAGGTGTTCTTGAGGAACACAGACATGCCCAACGGGGTGTTGTTACTCAGATCGAACTTGCCAATCTCCAAGAAGCGTCCATTGAGAGCCAAGCAGCGGATGGAGGCTTGGAGCTTCTCCTCGGAAAGGGAGTTGAGCACTAGCTCCACGCCCTCACCATGGGTTTCGCTCATGATCAGTTGCTCGAAGGAGGTGTCCCGGGAGTTGCCAATATGATGGGCCTGCAGCTTGGGGAAGCGTTTCAGCAGGAACTCGCGCTTCTCCTTGCTCCCAACAGTGGTGAAGACGGTCAGCCCATGGAACAGAGCCACCGAGATGGCTGCCTGGCCCACTCCTCCGGATCCCGCATGGATGAGGATTTTTTCACCCTTCTTCATCTGACCTCTCACCACCAAGGCATAGTAGACGGTGGCATAGACACATGGCACTGTGGAGGCTTGCTCCATGGTCCACTTCTCGGGAATCTCCCACAAGAGATTCTTGTTGGCCAAGCAGCTAGTGGCCAGCGACTTGGCCGTGACCATGGCCATGACCCGACGTCCGCGGGAGTCCCTGCCAGAGAACTCTAGCCCAAGAACACAGTCCTGATAGGCCAAGTCTCCGGGCAAAGCATCCACTCCTAGTTTGCCCGAGGCCAGCATAACATCCCGGAAGTTGAGGGGTGCATAGTACACAGTACAGTGCTCCCGATGTGACTGCGTGGGACTCGAACGCGGACTCTCGATCCAGCGGAGCGAGGAGAGATCGCCCTTGACCAAAGTGTTCACATAGGCCTGCTCCACGGGCAGCATAGGAGCTTGGGATTCCATTGTCAGGTGACGGTAGCTGCCCCAGCTCCCGTTTTTGTACACATTGATGACCAGATCCTTGGCCAACTGACTGGCGTAAAAGGGTTCGTCCAGGGCAAAGTTGGGCAGACCTTCGTCTAGGATTAGATAGAGGCGGACACAGTTTCCTCCGGCTTCCCTCTTCAGGCAGTTCACCAATCCCAAAGCACCCGAATCGGGCTCACCTTGGGCCACCAAGTAGACGTTTCTCCTCTCAGTTTGGGCCTTGACCATTGAGGTCTTTAGTTCGTTGACCCATTTGAAATGTTTGTTGGTCAGCTGAGTTATCAGGGGTTGAGTGGGACTTACAGAACTTCTGGTCAAGACAAGCACTCGATCCGATCCAAAGAACTGCTCCAAAACGGGCACTAACTGCAGTTTACCTAGCTTATCCTTTCCCCCTTGGGTGTACAGACTGGCCGTTTCCTCAAGGAGCAGGAAACCCGCCTCCGACTTTAGGCTATCAAGGCAATGCTGCAGATCTTGCAGAGAGTTCTTCGATAAGAGATCCAGGGCGTAAACAAAGTGGCATTGCTGCTCCACCGCACCAGCTGAGAGATCCTTGGTCACCACTCTTATGCCATGCTTCTTGAGCTGCTCACTGAGCTCAGATTCATTGGCGGATGTAGAGGTGACCACCGCCAAATCGCCTACCAGGATGGGTTCCCTCTCAATCAGCTCGAGCAGCTGCACGGCACTCAGAGAATCCAGAGTGGAGCGAGATCCAGCCAGTTCCACGCCCTTGATCTTCACAGCTCCGCCGCTGTTCTCGACGATTAGCTGAATGGCCACGGCCAGGGCCGAGCTCCTCGATCTCTGCTGATCCTCCCGCTGACCCATATGCTGGACATATGGCCAGAATCGATAGCGTTCCACACTAGGCGCAGATTGGCCGCCCGATCGCCTTTGTGTCTGCGCGGTCTTCATCTTGTGGATCTCTACGCCACCGCACTTGACCACCGATATATTGCTGTACCAATTGACGGGCAGCTTCTCCTGGTGCTTCTTCGTCAGCTCCAGGTGCTTCAGGGGATCAATCAGAGCCCGCTCGATTCCAGTGGGCACGTAGAGTTCGCGGATGTCGTTGCTCAGTATGCGGAACTGCAGCATTGTGTCCATGAAGCTGATCCAGTTATCCGCCCATTGCAGGCGACCCGTCACCGCAGCAATGTCCGACTCCACGATTCCCTGGAAGACCCCACTGTAGTCGTAGCCCCTCAGTCTCAGTTCCTTGTAAATGTCCTTGGTGCCTAGCTTTCGGGAGCCAGCGATCCCCGGAAGAGAAGGCAGTTGGAGCTGCTCCTGGTGCACGTTGGTCACCAGCTGGATCTTTCCCGAAGCCACCAGACTGTTGCCCTCGCAGATCTCGAAGCAGCTGCTTCCAGGGAAGAAGTTGAGCGTCAACTTGACCACTGTTCCCACTCCCAGAATCGTGGCTCGGTGGAAGACGATATTTTCAAAGAGAACGGGAGTGCGCAGGTAGTCCAATCCCTGCTGCTGGGCGAGACTCATCCAGGCGAGCATCATGTAGCCCGTGGCTGGGAAAAGGATCCGGCCATCGATACTGTGCCCTGCCAGGAAGGCATTCTCCTCCTTTCCCAAGTCCAGTTCCACGCTCAGCTGTCCAGCCTGTCGCCCACCCCTGAACTTGGGGTAGCTCCACTTTTGCGAGTGATCCCAACCAATCGAGGAGCCCAACATGGGTGTGCCCCGTGAAACGGGATAGGTTACGTGTGGAGAGATCTTCAGGACTTGTGGCTGTCCACCGGCAAGGAACAGTCTTCCAATCTGGCTCAGTAGGAACTCAAAGTTGTTGGCATGACCGCGCTGCATTAGACTCACGTAGCTGATCTGGGGACTCAGAGAGCGGAGAATCGCCCGGAAGAGTCCATGGGGGGCTATCTCCACGATGAGAGCATTCTCTGGAATCTTCTTGATGGCCTGCTGGAAGAGCACGGGTGAGATCAGGTTATTGATGAAATAACCGGCGGAGGCCAAGTGGTTTTTCTCCGTGTCCCACTCCGATTCCCTGACACTGGTGCTCAACCATCGCGGACTCTTTTCCTTTGGCCTTGCGATCAGTTTCTCCAGGTTTCGACGCAACATGGGAGCTGCTCCCTCGATGTACGGACTGTGGAAGGCATATCCCCCGGAGCCCACTTCCCGCACGAAGATCCCCTCGGCCGTGAGCTTCTCGATGGCGGCATCCATGGAGTCAGCTGGTCCCGAAACTGTGCAGTTGTCATCGCTGTTGTGGCACACCGGATAGCAATCCTCCGGGATGTGGGCTCCTATCTCCTCCCAACTGAGACCCACGGCCGCCATCTTGCCTCGTGGCAAGTCTGGAGTGTCCAAAACACTTCTGCCACGCCAGTAAGCGGCCAGCACAGTTTGCTCTGCCGTCAGGCATCCATCCATGTATGCCGCTCCCAGCTCGCCGGCCGAGTGGCCAAGGATTCCATCTGGCCGGATGTCCAGCGTGCGGAGGAGATCCGTCAGAGCCACCTGAACGGCGGACACGGAGACGAAGGAGTTCAGCATGTTGTCAAAGGTGCGCTCCGTGGATCGGGTCAGGACGTCTATTAAATCAAAGTCCACTTTGGCCAGGACCTAAAAGGAGTTGGGAGAGCGTTTGGAACTATCTAGTAGTAACAGTTTAAGTTACCATAAAAGTAATGTATCATAAGTTAATTACAACTAAGTATTTAAATGTTCAAAAACAGAATTTTTTAACTCTAACTAAATATGTTATTTACTGTATTCTTTACGAATTAATATTATTATTTATAGGTATAAGTAAAAGAAATATATGTCTTTTGATGCAAATGAAAACTGTAAGTATCACAAGTAAATACTTTTTTTTCATAAAACATTTTACACTATACATTTTTTGGTTTAAATTGAATCTGTTTTCAAATATACACTTTTTCAACTAAGAGTCTTTAATTACTAAATTTTAGTCATTTAAAAACATAAATAATTATTAGCCGTCATGTAACATTTTAATAAACAATGACCTCTTCTTCGTTGATATGGCTTCAATAAAAAGCCGAAGAATTATTCATTGAATATTGAGACTTCTTACGCGATGTCAGTCTTACTAATTATGTAAATTAGGCATATCGGCTGAACGCTAATTATATTCCGAATAATGTGCATTAATTACATTATTTTCAAAGCTTTTAGCTACTTGAATTTTAAATGTAGGATGTATTATTTATGGCCCTACAGGAAGATTCCTGCGTGGGCACCGACAAAAAATTCAGTTTAGACTCATTAGAGTGCTCCTCTCCACGGAAATCTTTAGTAAAAGGCGAAAGATTTATTCGACAACTGAAGAGAAGCCAGAGTGATTTCCTAGCCCAAGCCAGGCTCCTCTCTATCCGTCGTCAGTCAAAACCGATTGGGAATTATAGTAAACAGCCAGGTAAAGAATGCACCCTAAGGTAGGCAACATAGTAAATAAGGGATGGACTCAGGTAAAGAAAACTAATTTTAAAGGGGTGAAAACTCAAGAATAGGAAAGACTTTCAGGAATTCTAAATACTTAATAAATATATGTGCATTGCATGCTTCAATATATAAATATGATCACAAAACCTATTTGAAAATTCGAAATATTATTTATATACTGTTAACCTTTCTAATAGATTAAAAAAAAATAATAAACTTAAAATATTTACCTCGGCACAGTGCTGTATGGACTTCCGGAACACCTCCAGCTGCATGAGATCCCTGGCCATACTAGGCCACTGGCTTCCCATGCCGGCGTAGACGAACCAGATGGGTCGCTCCTCCGCATCGAAGGGTAGCACCTCTTCCTTGACCGAGCCGTCGGAGCCCAGGACAGCGTAGCCCCTGAACGGATGCAAGGGAATCGGCTGAGCGTGGATGTCGTTGATGAGGGTGAGCAGCTCCTGATCTTGCCTATGCTCAGTGGCCACAGTTAGCAGCTGCTGAACAGCCTCCTCAGTGCGTCCAGAGCAGGTGACCAGCCTCAGGGACTGGTCCTCTTCCACTGCATTGGAGGATGCTCTAGGAGCCTTTGACTTCGCATGCGACCTGAGCACCACATGGGCATTGGCTCCTCCAAAGCCAAACGAGTTCAAGCCCACAATGCCGCCCTGCCAGGGAAGATTCCGATCCACGACCTTGAGGCGACCGTCAACTAAGGCTGGAACAGCCGGATTCGGGGTGCTGTAGTGAAGGTTCTTCGGGATCACACCCTCCTCCATGGCGATGATCATCTTGGCCAGGGCACTGACACCCGACGCCGGCTCGGCATGGCCCATATTGGACTTGACGGATCCAATGAGCAGGGGACTTGCTCTCGAGGGCCGACAGAAGAAGTTGCTCAGCATGTTGGCCTCCTGGTCGTCGCCCACGGGTGTGCCACTGCCATGCGCCTCCACGTAAACCACCTCGTCCGGATTCAGGCCGATCTCGCTGTAGGTCTCCTCCAGCAGCACCTGCTGCATGCGTCCGTCCGGGAAGGTCACCCCCTGCTCCTTGAAACCATCCGTGTTGGTGCGCACATTCAGGATGCTGGCATAGACCCTCTTAGCCTCCTTCCTCCGCTGGAGCAGGACCACGGCACACGTGTCCGCGCGGGCATAGCCATTGGCCGCCGCATCGAAGGTCTTGCAGGCGCCGTCATGACTCACAATTCCCAGCCGCAGGAACTGGAGGGCAAAAATCGGTTTCAGGATGAGATTCACGCCCGCCACCAAGGCGTAGTCACAGCGCCCCGCCCGCATGTCCGCGAAGGCATGACTCAGGGCCACCAGCGAACTGGAGCACGCGGTGTCCACTATGAAGCTGGGGCCCTTGAAGTCGAATGTGTACGAGATCCGGTTGGCGAACATAGCCCGCGCACATCCCGTCAGGCAGTAGCCATTTATGGTGCTCGGCTCCATGTTGGGTATCTCGTGTTCCGTCTCCACGAAGGAGAGCCCGATGTAGACGCCGGTCCGACTGCCACGCAGCTGGGCGGGATTGATGCCCGCATCGATGATGGCCTCGTGGGTCAGCTCGAGCAGCATTCGCATGCAGGGATCCATCAGCTCCGCCTGCTTCTGGTGGACGCTAAAGAATTTATCGTCGAACTTTTCCAAATCGGAATCCTTCATTTTGGCCATGCGCTCGGGAAGGCCGTAGATGCCTTTTAAATAAGGAAAAAATTCCTTTCTTTAATCTAATATTAAGACATATATACATCTCTACTTTATTTAAATGATAAATTAAATAATCAACCCCTCTCTTTAGGTTTGGTTCACTCAGGTAAGCGATTTATTTGGTTTCCCTATCCTAACTCAGATCCTTTAAGAGCTTCAGGGGCAGCACCTAATAAATGTGACCCAGAGCAAGCTCCTAGCTAAACCAGTTTCTAATTTATTCTCAATGTCAATTATCATATTGGAGACCCCAGAATTCGAGGGACTCTCTGTTCAAAGTCTACGTTAACCAGTTGGAAATTATTTGGGCGATGACAGGGGACCCAAGACCAGAAGCCCCTCAAGAACCGGGAACTGGAGGATCGCACAAATAATGCTATTCAAAGGGGAAGGTTGTGTCAGTGAGTCAATTCTGTTGTTTTCGCTTTTTGCCGAAGGCCAGACTTTGGCATATTATTTCAGTCCCAAGTAAAATGTTATTTTGATGCAAATAAATTACTTTTTGTTGTACAATTGCTCTAGTTTTAATGGTTCTTTATTTTTGAATAGAGAAACTTGGGATACTCACCCGCGTCCCAGCGCCTGGGATCATCTGTGACCATGTCAATGCCATTAAGCAGATTGTACTTGAACTCCTCGATGTTACTGCTCTCCGGCAGTTTTCCGGAGAGACCCGAGATCACAATATCTCCATCCTCACCCGCAGCCGCTTCCGCCTGCGCCTTCTTCTTGCTCGGCATCCTGCTGGTTATATTCTGGTTTAGAGTGCCCAATTATGCAGAGACCTGAGAATTTATACAACGATTTTGGGTAACTAAACCAAGAAGATATTATTACATAAACGCGGGTCTTAACTTTACCTCTAACACTTTTCATTATCTTATTTACAATAATTTATAAAAATATCTATATACTGTAGTTAGTTATCACTACAGAAAATGTAGCCCAAGCTGTTATCTTTTGTTAAAAATTTATAGGCAAATAAGTATTGTATTTTATTAGGGTTCAATGAACATAAACCTTCAATATGTGAGTATGTAAATATAAATAACATTCATAATAATAAGTAAATTTTTAATTGTATAGTATTGTAAGATTTCAAATGCTGATACATCATAGAATAGTCTAGAGATTCATATACAAATTGTGCTTCAATCTCACATTTTCTGTCTGATAGTTAATTTAACCTTCACTTTTTTGTAGAGGATTTAAAACTAATTAAATCGGTTTTATTCCGCTTAGGTTATCAGTAGGAATAGATTTTCAAAAGATTCCATAAAAACTGAGCAGCTTATCAATTAAAATTTAGATGTAGTCTATTGATAAACATATTTTGCAGAGAAATAAAAGTACAAAACAGAACAATATTATATCTTGAAGAATAGTTCGAGGAATAAAATGTTTCAAACGAAATCCACCCTCTGAAATCCCTTTTCAATTAAATGAAGAGATCTAAAAGCTGAGGGGTATTCTTTTTGTTGTAGAATTTCAAGACTATACAATCGCACAATCTAAGATTAATAGATTACGTTTACTTTTTCAAAACCCAATTGATATTTCATGAGTAAGCGCTTGATGGTCGAAGCTCTCGGCTTGATTTTATGTGACTTTTGTCGCTCGGTTGGCTGATAAGAGGCTGGCTGCAGCAGCAGTCACCTTTCCCCTTCCTATCACTATTCAATTTGTGCACCGATCGTACGACTTGCCGACTCGGCAGATTCCGTAGTCCGGGCAGCAGGGTAAGTCTGAGTGTGAGGGTCACTGTGGGCTTCCTGTTGCCAGGTTGCGGCTCTCGAGATTACAGTCGTCCAGCTCCCGAGTGCGTGCACTGCACCTGGGGGATAGGGATAACTCTCAGATAAGAGCTTGGGGAAATATGTATTGTTATCCACAGAAACATTCGCATGATCGAATGAGGCGCGTGCCAGAACGCACACATCGAACGTGATGGGATCTGGCTCAGAGAAGTGTCTGATGGGTTCAATGACGCCTCGAAAAAAGATTTGAAGTCTGCGGACTTCAAGATTAGTGGAATCATTATTTGTTAATTAATGGTTCAGGGGTTATTTGAATAATACTTGTATTGTGGTTCGAAGATAATAGTATGTGATTTGTACAGAGTCTAGACTGTACAAAAAGAATACAGTCCAATTTCGTTATTTAACTCTATGTCCTTTGAAGCGTTGATATATAACACATGAAACTTTAAATACCTTATTTTTTAATAAGGATTATATTCAAGGAATTATTCAATTTAATATATTATTAACCTTACAGAAAGAAAAACCGAACTGTTCTGACTTGGATCAGAATCTAAGAATCTTTACTACGCTAAATCCTTTTAAGCAACATCAGCTACCACAAGTTATGGTTTTATTTCTTTAAAGTTCAATACAAACCCGAATTCAGGCTCCCTCAATTTATATATTCCTTGATAATCTATTTTAGGTTCCACGAGAATAAAAGCAAACCAAGAGACATTTTCCTTTTTTTTTGGGGACGTTTCGGTAATATTTATTGTTACAAATTGAAGTTTATATGTTTTATATGTATTTTTCTCTATCGCAATATAATTTTTGGAGTAGTTTTGAATCAATTAGAACCTTTCACAAAAATGTACTTCATATTGCACTTATAAAACACCATTCGTTTTGTGCAAGTACCTGACTTGCAAGTCTTCACTAGCCACGTTTGTGACCTTTATTCCAATGAACGGGTAATTTAAATTTTTAATCATCGATAGAAAAAAATGTCTGCTAGAACACACCACAATTGCACTTGACTCACTTCCGATGCGACAATTATTCAATCACTTTTCAACGGCCACCCCTGGACACTTTACTTCACAGATCGCGTATCCCTTTTGTCTACTTTGGAAACAAAAAGGATATTGGATATAGTGATGTAATAGTCCTTTTATCTAACTCGAATTCGATGTTGTAGATCCTTGTGGTGGGCACGGGTGGATCCGACTTGTTCCGCAGACAGACTGAACAAGGGCCGCACCCGTCGAATTCTTTATATGGACTCGGTTTTCGGGGCACCGGGGATGTGCGGCCACCATAAGGTGCATTTTTAATTGTCCGCGTAACCACGACTAAGCTAAACCAGTCTTATAAGTGCGCACAAATCGCCACCACAAGCCGTTGAATTATTCAGTTTCATGCAAAACATGCTTCTAATTTTCGACTAAATCGAATAAGAAATTACGCTGTCGAGGGGATATTTTGTGTATATTTTCTGTGCCACTGCCCTGGTAATTAGCCCAAGTGTGTGCCATCGCAGCTGACATCGACTGGATAACCCAGTTGTCGAAAGCCGTCCCTGGCAGAAAGCAGTCTGGTTCAATAACATTCGGTTTCAGTTTCCAATACACCGATCGGTTAGGCTTTATTACGATTTACTATATCGTTTCCTCTACGCACGCTTTTTCTGCTTCGCCTTTCCTGTTTTTCCTGCTCCAGGACGTGCGACCTTGTAAGCCACACGCTGATTTCCGCCCGCCACTTTCTTTGCAAGACCCTTTCCGGCACACGCCTTGGCCTTGGACTTCGGCTTCGGCTTCGGCTTAGCAGCCTTGGCCTTCGGCTTGGCAAGCGCCTTCTTGATGACTTTGCGCCCTTGAGCGGCCGTGATCCGGAGAGCCGGGGCTGGCTTCTTTTTACGGAAGTTGAAGGGCATGGGCACCACCTCGTCGGTCAATGAAAGGATGCCCAGGTTGGAGCCCACTTCCAAGGCGAATTTAACGGCCATCTCGAGGCTGCCAAAAGGACTAATGTGCTCCTCCAGCACGGCATCCTTCATAGCCTCCGTGAGATCTTCTACAGTGGTGCCTGATGATAAATAAGCAGAATATTGGATTAATTATGGAATATTGATAGTAAATCGATGATAAATATCCCGATTTTATGCTGATCCACAAAATTGCTCATATCTGATTATGATGAATATTTCTTAGTCCCTACAAGCACATCCAAAGGAAACTCCAAGATGTCTAAGGACAACTTACACAGATTCTTTTCACGACTGAGCAAGTCCATTATGAAGGGTAGCAATGTTGAATTATTTTTCTCCATTTCCAAAAACGTACAAAATTTTTACTATGATAAAATAAATTTTCCTTGAATTTCTGTGCAACGACTCGAATACAAATTCGATTTCTATGAAAAATGAGTGTGATATCTTACATACATCACATGTACAAACAATACAAAGGTTACTAGGCTCGAAATAAATATAAGACTAACAAGCACACTGTCTGTGTTTAGTAAACCACATTAAATGTAATTAATTATTTACTGCGTAACGAAATTAAATTCATGCATATGTACGAGACCCATTTCTCTTTAAATCAAATGCAAATAGTTAATAGAAGAAGCGAACGAATTCTGGCATTTGCTATGTTTACTAAGTAAGACTGATTAACCCTGGGATTGTTTTCTTTGCTCAGACCCAGCTTCCTGGTTGGCGCTACCCCAATAATTTCCTATGATTCCTATGACATCAAGTAATTGACATGGGAAAAACAAATGTAAAGACGTTGACATAGTTCTGAATAAAGCTAAGCAACTTAATGGATGGATGACAGTACATTATGTTACCAGACAAGTGGTATACTTAAGTTTGTTACTGCCTTGACAATTTTTCCCAATAATAGCTTAAATTTTTTTCAGGCGTACGATAAGCTCTGGGAATTCAAGGTCTTTTGAAAGCTCTGACAAAATATTTCCCCTTGGCAATCTATGGGAATACTCTAGCTAAGGGAAAAGTGATTCAAGAATAGTATGTGCAATATTAAACATGGAATTGGATACGTAATCTGATCCTGCTTGCTAAATGTACGCTTTTGTAATAACAGTTTATATTTTCATATAACTTTCAAAGGGAATCTGCACACCGGCTAGCAACCATCAAATATTTTCCTTCATATCAAGCCACGCCGGGACCCAGTAACAAATTGAGAGCTATTAATAAAAACCAAAACAAAACAGAGACGCGTGCACTCTTCGCTTTCTTTGCCGGCTACGTCGGTTGATAGCAGTGATGGAGAGGTTTTGTTTTGTTACTTTTTTGGAAAGCCTCGACCTTGGCTCATGTTCCGATGCCCCGAAACCGTTGGGAACACATGAGAACGATGTGATTAGCGGAGGCGGTCCGCGTGCTGAGGAGTCGCCCGACAACCGCCATTCAATGGCTGATAACGAATCTGGGTATTGGCCAGCTAGCCAGGCAGGCAGGCGATGGCATAAAATTAGACGCACGGAAATTTACGCGGACGGTGGCGCGTGTCGTGGGGTTTCATCAACATTGGAACGGGCACACGCCCACCTAGTGCTCTTCAAATGTTGATTTACAGATTTCGCCAATAGAGCTGCAGCTACCCTGGAAACTTGAGTGCGTAACAACACCCAGTTGCCCTTCAGTCTGGTCACTGAACGATGCACAGACGATAAGAGCAATCCCCAGAAAACTCGGACGGCTTTTCACGGTGATTTAAAGGTGATCCTTGATGGACGCAAAGCGTTTAATCGAACGACAAGATCGACGATTAATTTTTATAACAAAAATTGCGTCAGTGGCTGTATTGGCTGTAAAAATTCATATAAACGTTGAACCGCGGGCTATGCAGTTGCAATGCCTATCGCTGAAATGCACTAGAAACTGCGTCACGGGGCTGGGGCTTCGCTCAAAGTTTCAGAAAGAATTTGCCAAGTGTTTTAAATATACAACTGAGAGCGTATAATTTACCAGCAACAAAAGCTAAATATCAACATGTTTTCCTCCTCTTAGAGCTTCACCACAATCTTGCCCCGCAAGTGACCGGCTTTCATCTTCTCGAAGGCTTTCGGTAAGTCCCCGAATCCGTAACTGCTATCGATCTGTGGCATCAGCTACAAGCGCAGGAAAGAGAGTGTTAGTCTGAACGTTGTCTTTAGGGATTCATGCACTGACCTTTCGCTGCTCCACTAGTTTCTGAAGGAATTGGATACCTTGCGGAGCGGGACTAAAAAATCCCCACTTAACGAGGCCCCCTCGCTGCGATACGGATCTAACGTTGGTCTGGACTAAATCAAAAACATTCTTCAGTGCTCCCAGGCCCAAGCCCTGCTTATCGATATTGGCCAGTAGTGGCGATGAGAAGGTAATGTATTGCCGGAAATCAAACTTTGATTCTGCAGCCTTGTCGCCTCCTTGTCCCGAACAGTCTAGGACAATGTCGTAGGGTGCATATTTGCACAGCTCCTCCATGGCATCGCTGTTGTTGTAATCTACCACCAAGTCGGCTCCCAGATTGCGCACCATTTCAATGGCATTTTCGCTGCAAGTCGCGAGCACTTGTACCTTCTGTGATTTTAGCATTTGTATGGCCAAAGAGCCAACACCTCCGGATCCACCGAGAACCAAGACACGCTTGTGGGCCCCACCGCCACCAGCTGTTACGGCACCGCAGGCTCCACCCAGGCCACCGGTGATGTAGAGACCCGACCAGGCTGTCAATCCGGCGTAAAGCACGCTGGCTGCCTCGCTGTCATCCAGCTCTTTGGGGACAGGGGCGAGCTGGCAAGGGTTAATATTAAAATGGGTAAATAAGATATAGACCATGTCTACCTACACAGTATGAAGGCACGGCCACGAACTCTGCATGGGCACCGGCACTGGCCTGCAGCGGCACTACTCCCCAGACCCGAGTCCCCAGTGGCAGGGTGACACCCATGCCCGTCTGGACCAACTCGCCGCAGAACTCACGACCAAGAGTGAGCGGGAACTCGATGCCCGGTTGACAGCGCATCTTGTTCAGCACGGCGGCTCCATATCCACGGAGCATGGCCAGATCAATAGGATTAACTGCAGTCGTTTTAATCCGAACGAGACACTCGTTGGAGCTGCGTATTTGGGGTATCTTTAGCTTGTCCGACAGCTGCAGGTCGTCGATGTCCCCATAGCAGTGCAGCTGCCATCCGCGCATTTTACCATCGGAGGATTTTGCTGCCGGTGGCGGTGGTGAAGAATTTGTTTGGGAGCCGGCGGATGTGGACTGCGCCGCAACCGAGCAGTGCCGTCGGGCCAGCAGGGTGAACTGCCTCAGGGCCAGGATAGTATTGCATCCTGTAGTCTGCATTGCAGACAAGGATCTTAAATTAATTATTCTCAATCAATTAAATATTAGGAAATCTGCTGTTTATTTATGTTTTAACGACCAGTGTGACCGTTGGATCAGAAAACAACTTATCGTTACGAAATGTTAATCAAAATCGTGAATTGATATATTTTCGATTACAAATACTACCGTCCGTTAAATCTGAATTTATGTAAATCGAAATATCTAGTTATAATTTCATTTTGTAAAGGTTAATTTAAAGTTTTTAAGTTTTGTATTCAGTTTATAAGTAAACTGTAATTTTTCTTTCGGTTGTTTAGGTATTATTATTTTATGAAAATAATTGAGTAGAACAAATTAATGTAAAAATATTGTATTACAAATTTCCTTAGGCAATTGAATAGGCAGTCTTTTATTTAGTTAGCGCATGATAAGGCCTTAGTTGTGATTTAGAAAATCCGGGAGTTTAAATTTAAAATCATTATCTTCGATCAGGGATCAAAGATGATAAATTTTAAATTTTGTGGCTTGTGACTTTGGTCTTAAACTTGTTCCCCACCCTAGCGCTGGGTCAATCCCTCGATTGGAGATCCTTCGGATCGGGATCGAGAGCGAGCATTGGCGCCGAGTGTCCATTAGACACGAGCTTAAAAAATATTGTTAAATTTTTTAAGATTGACAATCATTGTAAAACCCTGAAACATTACAATATTTATTATTAGAATATTATATATTTTCAGGAAGTTTCCTTATTTATAATTCTACTCAAAGTTTTAATATTTTTTAGTATGTTTTATAGCCAGATAACATTTTTCGGGCAGATAAACTCTCAGTTAACAAAAACGAATTTCCAAGTTAAACTTTAACATCAGAATTGATAAATTCAAATTCAATTACAAAACCGTTAACTGTGTGGTATATTTATGGTATTTTTGGTGGCATATTGGTGTGGCAAGCATGTTATCGTTATCGGTAAAACAGAGAAAACAATGCTAGAAAATTTGTAAATATAAACAAGAAAAACTCGTATTTATAAGTGAAAAAGTAAATCTTTAGCCCAAATATGTTTCTGCCCGAAACAGCGAATTTTTGTATAACCCTTTTGGTTTACGGGGCCATCCTTTTGCTCCTGATTTACTATGTAAGTTGAGATTTTCAGTTCAAAGAAAAGTTAATTACTTTGAACTTTGCCTAGGTTTTAACATTGGCCGACCTGGAATGCGACTATTTAAACGCCCAAGAGTGCTGCCGGCGGCTTAACTTCTGGGTAATACCAAAATTCGGATCCCATGCCCTGTTATGCGTTCTTTTGCTGCTGGGCGGCCACTGGATAATGTTCCTGCTCAACCTACCAATGGTAATATGGTTGTTTTACGAAATGCACCGCCAGCGACGCGATAGCCTGGGCGTCTACGACCCGGTGGATATACATAGTCGGGGACTGCTAAAGGTTCACTTGAGGAATTGTATGATATACCTGGGCTACTACTTTGTCATGTTCTTCGTGGCGCTGTACTGGTGAGTAATGTGTTCCAAAGTGGTCCCAGAATCATTTTTATGGTATTTTGTTCTTTCCTTTGCAGTCTTATCTCATCGCTGATCAAAGGGGATCCTATTAAGCGGTACGAGGATGATGAAATAGTCACGGATTTCTGAAGTTTAGCTAAATAAGCCGGCACCCAAAGGGCTTCCAGCGCAATTATTTACCCTAGGATTCTACTACAAACTTTGATCTGGTCTTTGGTTCCGAACAATTAGTTGAAAATTAGTTTAAGATTTAAATATTAGTTAGTTAGACTCGGAATCGATAACAAAACCAGTGGCGTATATAAATAACAGGCTGGTTTCCCTTTTACTTTCCAAGAATTCGAACGAATAAGAATATTCCTTACGAAATATCTTATGCTATCTGTAAGGGTATAAAACTCAACTAAAATATGTGAAAGTAAATGCCGAAATTTGCCTGTTATTCTCCCCTTCGATGCATAAGACACTAGCACTGCTGTATGTTCCATTTTTTTAACATCGCGTTACCAGGATACAAAGGACGCTCCTAAAAAACCAACCTAGTCGCACTTCATTATTTTATTTATTTCATCTTTAGCAATATAAGCGTATTCGAATATAAATCACAAAATACATAACCATATACTTTAAACAGTTTCCGAGTTGAACTCTCTGTTATTGCAGGAAATCCACCACCTCCTCTAGCTCACGCTGGCGGGCTTGTTTCTGAGCCCAGCGCGCCTCCGCCGTCTTCACACTGACCACCCAGCGATCGTGGGCCAGCTTAATGCCGCACACGCCATCCACCGGGGGTTTGGGAAGAGTTGCTCCACTGGGAGCAACTTGGGGCCTTCCCATGTAGGTCTGAGCATCGGATCGTGGATGACGGCGCTTGGCCGGGCAAAGCTTGCCGCCCTTGGGGAACGGAGGCTCTGAAAGGTATTTCTTAAGGCATCCTTGGTGGAACAGGTGACCGCAGTAGACGCGCTCGATATAGGAGTCCGCATTGTCGTCCAGTTCGATATCCTGCGGATCCTCCGGCAACACGGTGTTATCACAAATGGGGCAAAGTTCGATATGAAAATCCCGGGTGGCCTCCAAGCAGAACTTGAGGGTACGATGCAAGCTCCTAACCGGCCGGAAATTGGCCAGTGCCTCCTTGCTGAGGCGTATCGGTGGCTCCACACACTGACGGGCTATCTCCCGTGACTGACCGTTAAGATACCGCACGAGCACAGCAGGCAGATTGGAGTCTTGACCACGCAACTCCACACTCTGCATCGGATAGCTGTCGGGAACGACAGCGGTGACTCTATAGGTGTAGAGGCCTCCCTTGGCCACAAGCTCCACGCTTCTGTTCTTTTGTTTCAGTTTCAGCTGGCTGTCCGTTGATGTCCCAGGCGTCTTTACGTCCACCCTGAGCTGCTTGATCTCGTCGAGGCATACGCACAGCGGATTATCCGACAAATACTGCTGGGCGAAGGCGAGGACCAGTAGGGCCTGCGGCTTTCCCATAAAATCGGCGGCGTAGTCATCAATGAGACGAGTGAGTTCGGTCAGCAACTTGTCGGAATAGACGCGGCTCTTCAACTCCACCAGGATGGACGTGCTCTGCGGATAGTTCTCCGGAAACCGAAGGCAAACCGTCATCGAGCGATTGGGCCGTTCCGGATAAATGTCAACCCGGATCAGGGAGCTGGAGCAGATAATGATCTTGGTGTGCGGCACCTGCTTCTCACACTTGGCGCGAAACTCCGTAACTTCCTGGTCAATGAAGCTCATCGTTGGCTTGACGTGGAATCCGGTCCGAAGTGTGATGCTTCTCGATTTTGACTGTTATTGGACAGCCATGTTGTGATGGTGTTTTCAAAAGGTGACGAAATAAAAGTATATACATTAACGATTCATTTCTAATTTCTGTTAAAAAGTACTGTATTTTCGAAAGCATTAAAGAAATGTCCGAACCTTCAATAAGAAAAATAAGCTTGAGTTGCACAACAATTGTCGTACCGGGCTAAAATCCCAAAGTACTCGAGTTAATTAATTTCGTCACTATTTAGAAATCCTTTTTGAACTACAGACAGCTGACGCAAATCGAAGTATCGTTCTAGTTCGGAGCAAAGTTTCCCACCTTTTTTCATCAAAGTTATCCACCACGTTCTCGTGAGGTGCTGCCATTTTAGGTACTTTATTTCCAGGTCTAGCTGTTTTAAAATAGCAAAAGATATAAAATATTTTGAAATGGTATTAGTTAGAATTCTAGAAAAGAATTTTATTTAACTAATAAATAAAAGTTTGCTCATTTTTTAATAAAATAAAATACTGATGATTTACATTTACACACAAACTTATGCTGTTTCTGAAACGACCTTCCACAAATATGGAATACATAATTTTCTCAGTATTCCTTTCCTCATAATACTTATTTTCGATCCCTGCTCTTTTTACTCCCATTTTTTCCCCAATTTAACATAGTTCAAAAGTTACCAATTTATATATACTTTAAGCTATTTCTAGCTGTTTATCGGCAAACAAGCTATTTTAGCAGCACTGGCTGATTCAAAGGCCCAGCCACGTTGTGAAAACGCCGAATATAAAATCGACTGACTAAATTAAAGCGTAACTAACATGGTTCTGGATCTGGATCTGTTTCGCGGCGACAAGGGCGGCAATCCCGATGCCGTGCGCGATAACCAGAAGAAGCGTTTCAAGGATGTAGCGCTGGTGGAGACGGTGATCGACAAGGACTTGGAGTGGCGTCAGTGCCGGCACCAGGCCGACAACTTCAACAAGGTGAAGAACATCTGCAGCAAGGTCATCGGCGAGAAGATGAAGAAGAAGGAGCCGGTGGGCGCCATGAGCGAAGATCCGCCAGCGGACATAATCCTCTCGGAGATTGTGGCCGATACCCTACAGCCTCTGACGGTGAGTCAGATTAAGCAACTGCGTGTGCTTATTGACGACGCCATGGCAGCGAACCAGAAAACGCTCGAGCTGGCGGAGCAGGCAAGGAACACGGCCCTCAGAGAGGTGGGCAACCACTTGCACGAATCGGTGCCAGTGTCGAACGACGAGGAGGAGAATCATGTAGAGAGGACCTTTGGCGACTGTGCGAAGCGCGGCAAGTACTCCCATGTGGACCTTATCGTGATGATCGACGGTATGAACGCCGAGAAGGGTGCCGTGGTGTCGGGCGGTCGTGGCTATTTCCTGACCGGGGCCGCCGTCTTCCTAGAGCAGGCACTAATTCAACACGCATTGCACTTACTATACGCCCGGGACTATGTTCCGCTCTACACGCCATTCTTTATGCGCAAAGAGGTCATGCAGGAAGTGGCCCAGCTCTCACAATTCGACGAGGAGCTCTACAAGGTGGTGGGCAAGGGCAGTGAGAAGGCCGAGGAAGCGGGCGTGGACGAGAAGTACCTCATTGCCACCTCGGAGCAGCCCATTGCCGCCTACCATCGCGATGAATGGCTGCCAGAGGCTTCGCTACCCATTAAGTATGCTGGCTTGTCCACTTGCTTCCGCCAGGAGGTGGGCTCCCATGGTCGCGATACGCGCGGCATTTTCCGCGTGCATCAATTTGAGAAGGTTGAGCAGTTCGTGCTCACCTCGCCGCACGACAACAAGTCCTGGGAGATGATGGACGAGATGATTGGGAATGCCGAGCAGTTCTGTCAGTCGCTGGGAATTCCATACCGCGTAGTGAACATCGTTTCCGGTGCACTGAACCATGCCGCATCCAAGAAGCTGGATCTCGAGGCCTGGTTCGGCGGCAGCGGAGCCTACAGGGAGCTGGTCTCCTGCTCCAATTGCCTGGATTACCAGGCACGTCGCCTTCTGGTACGCTATGGCCAGACCAAGAAGATGAATGCCGCGGTGGACTACGTGCACATGCTGAATGCAACAATGTGCGCCGCTACCCGCGTTATCTGCGCCATCCTGGAGACACATCAGACGGAGACTGGCATCAAGGTGCCGGAGCCATTGAAGAAATACATGCCGACCAAGTTCCAGGATGAAATTCCTTTCGTCAAGCCAGCG
Organism: Drosophila pectinifera; assembly: GCA_008042775.1. Classification (NCBI taxonomy): domain Eukaryota; kingdom Metazoa; phylum Arthropoda; class Insecta; order Diptera; family Drosophilidae; genus Drosophila; species Drosophila pectinifera. The sequence continues at coordinate 14,052 of VNKC01005278.1, read as the reverse complement.
CCTATTGATCTGGAGTTGGCTGCTGCCGCTGAAAAACAAAAGGGCAAGAAGGAAAAGACCAAGAAGGATCCCGCTGCCGGCTAAGACTAAAGTCGTCCACTCAATTAAGATGAAATAAACTGCTAAACTAAGCTTGCAAAGTCTCCAAATTTTTGTTACCTTTCGACTTATCTAATATTTATGGCATTTATACAGACTTTTAAAAGATTAAAACTGGATTAAGCTGAGCTTCGAATGCAATTTCAAATGTTTTTTTATTATGTTATTTATTTATTAGTATTGAAAGTCTCTAAAAATCTAACAGGGGTTGCTTTTCTCCGGCCGGCAGTTTTGGTTACCAAGACAACTTTTTCAGTTTGTTTATGAAAAATATCGCTATCATTCAGTTCACATTTAATTTTCAAATTGAAGCAACTTTCACATATAAATATTACGAGCACAATTTTCTAGAATTTTCAAATAAAATGTCGCAAATTTCAAAACGTCGTGAGAAGCTGAACAAGGACACCCGCTGGGATCGCATCCGCAAGCGGCATCAACAGGCGAATCCTCTGGGCCTGAAGACGGATGCGGTCCGACGGTTCATCGAGGTGGATTATGTGGGAAAACGACAGGAACGCCGTTTAATCGACGGAGATGAGCCCAAACAGCTTAATCCTAGTGTTATTATGGACATGCGGCATAAGATGGTGAGAGACTTACGCTTATATTTTGTTGTTTCTGTTATATTATTTATCAATTAAATGAAACATTCAAAGAATCAAATTATTTTAAAAGAGTTAGTGTTAAGTTAATTATTTATGAATTAATTTGTGAGCCCTGAATGGATATTTAATGAGAGGATGGCTCCGACCTTTAAGTTCGTTTCCTAACCATCATATATGCAATATACATACCTATATTCATAATTTAATGTCAATCATGGAAATAGTTTCAGAAAATTCCACATAAACTGCCCCTGGCTACCATAGCCCATGGAAGTACCTTGGAAGCCACCAAAGCGCACAATCTGGAGGTGGAACAGCGGTTCGTCGACAACCAGCTAGAGAAGTTTCGTCAGCAATTGGCCAGGCAGTTCCAGCGGAGCAAGTCACACAAGGTTCCGCCCACCAAGCCGGACTTCAAACTGAATAACAAACCCCTGGTCCAGAGTCTTACACAGGCTGCCCTCCACATAGACAACTTTTATAACACCCCCGTCCAGGCCTTGGGCCAGATGACCCAGATGTGTTCCGAGACCAAGGCAGCGGCCACCAAGAGCCTGATAAAGCAACTAAGACCGGAACCAGAGAAGGAGGCAGACATGGATCACGAGTGGGCAGCTGAGCAGCATGCTCTGGTGATGGAGCTGCCAGCGTTCCGAGAGGAGCAGGTGGTATCCTTCGACTGCCTCGAGTATCGCAACTTTGCCAAGCAAATCCAGGCGGACGAGAGCAAGGCACAGCTCCTGCGCTGTCGCACTCCCAGTCCTTTGACATCAACAGAGGAGTTCTTCCGGCCCATGCGAGCTGCAGCCGAGCGTCAGATGCTCCATGTTCGCACCGTTCGCCACGAGGAGGAGCTGCAGCAGGAGCACAAACAGAAACAGCAGCAGGAAGGCAATCCTCCGCCACTGCAGAGGGAATCGTCCACTTGCTCCAACACCAGCGATGGCATAGACTCCGTGATATCCGATTTGGCCGAGGAAGCCCTCTACGAACTCCAGCTGGAGGCAGCCGAGGAGCAGAACGAGCAGTTGGACAAGGAGTTGCCCATCCCCACAAAGCATGTCCAGTTTCAGTTGCCCCAAAAAAAGACACCAACTGAGAGCACACATCTCATTGGGGGGGAGTCAGATCCGGAGCCAGGACCCGAAACGGAAGCCCTGCTTATTCGCCGGATCGAACTGCCCAAGGTGGTGGTGAAGCCCAAAGAGCCACAGCAGCCGGAACCGGAGTCCAGCGATAGCGAAGATGAGTTGGATGTGGCGCCCACACACGAGAAGCAGAAGATCATCGACCAGCTGTTCCAGGCCCGAGCCAATACCCAGTTGGTGGTGATGCGGAAGTACTTCCTCAAGTGGATACACTTTACTACGCTGGAGAAGATTGAGAGGGAGCAGGGGCAGGTGTGTCAATCTCGGGATAATAGGGTCCACAAGATCAACGCGTTTCTGGACAAAGTGCGGCAGGAGAAAAGGCGCCAGCGGACGGCCCAAGCCGTGGACACCGCCGCGGAGGCAAACAAGATCACACAAAAATCCCTAGAGAAGCGAGAGGAGGCCGTGAAGATGGCCAAACAGTTCAAGAACAAGTAAGAGTCGGTTTAATAATAAATTGAATTAAATTCATCATTTATTTACGAAATTTCTCCACCACCTAGACTCAAAGTTCAACAAGACATCATTGACCTCCAGCGGATCAAGCTGGAGCGCCAAGAGCGCCTCATTATGCAGCTGAAGCTGAGTAAACTCAGCGACGAAGCCAAGGAGGCGCGCGAGGATCTCAAGCAAGAGCTAAAGACGGTCATCCGGTGCGGGGATCCCAAGGCGAAGGCTAAGGCCAAGTGCCTGCAATTAATAGGCAGTCTGCGTGATGCGGATGACGAGGAAATGGCCCGGCTTCAGGGCAAGGCACTGTTGCAGCCACGCTTTCTGCAGCACATGCAGGAGCGGGCCATGGAGAGAAGTGTGCGCCACGAACAAGCTCGTCAGCGGCGGGCCCAGGCAGATGCCGAACGAGAGGCGGCCAAGGTAGCCCTCGAGGAGGCGAAGGTAGGTATTTAGTAATATGCTGCTCCTCTACAAATTTAATGAATGAAATATCATACAGCGCCAGGAGGATGAAGAAGCCAAGCGCCTAAGGATTGAGGTCCTCAAGGAGAAACGTCGCCAAGAGAAAATGGCGAAGGTTCTGAAGGAGCGCGAACGCCAACGATTCATTGAAAACCAGCGCAAGGCTGTGGAGTTCAGCCGTCGCCTTTTGCTCCGCCGCATCGGCATGGAGGGCTTCAAGCGTCTACTGCAGCGCAAGCGTGAGAACCTGGTCAAGAGTGAGGAGTTCCGCCGGCAGTTGTACAAGAAGAACGCTTTCCAGTCGTGGCGTAATTACACGGCATTCAAGCAACGTGAGAAGCTGGTGCGGGCGCAGAGGTGCTGGCATCGCATCGTCAAGCGACGCGCCCTATTCGCCTGGATGCTGTACGCGCAAAATGAGAGGAGCAAGATGCAAGTGGCTATAGATTGGCACGCACTCCACGCCATGGACCACTGGTTCGGGCGGTGGTTAAAGTACACAACCCACAGTCGGATGATCGAGGACACCAAGACACGTCAGGCACTCTCCCATCACGATTGGTAGGTTTCTATAAGTAAACATCCCAGGAGTTATATATAGTTATTCTTGGTCTTTGAACTTAGGCACCTGAAGTGGAAGGTACTGGACTGCTGGCGACGTCTGCCGCAGATCCTCAAAATCGAGAAGGAAACGGAGGAGCGACGTCAGCGCTGGCGCTTGAAGATATGGGAGCTCCTGCCCGACTACAAACCCAGGGAGGATAGCTTGTGGTAGATTAGGCTATAGTTAAATTTTGTTATTATTCCTTTCACTTTTATGTTAGTTTCTTAATGATTATTTGGAATACATTTAAAAATGGCTATTAAAGACCTTAAAGCGCCACGACTACGTAAGTACGACTACTAAGAACAGCGTTGAGAGTGGAATACTTTATAGTATTATGCGCGACAAGCTTGTTTGTGCTTCGGCTTTTTTGGGATAATGCCTGACAGGGATCACTTTAGGATGGCCCGCCAGTTGCTCCATATGCGGTTGCTTCGGCCAGCGGCGTTGGTGGAGCGTTTGTATTCGTGCAGGGTGGAGCCCTTCAACCACAAGTATGCCTGTCGAGCTAGAATAAAGGCGATGTAGCCGGAAATTAGCAGGGCATAGCAGGCCACCACAAAGGAAATGCCGAGCCTATGAGGAATCAGTATATAATCAAAGTTGGAAATTTACAAATAAATTAATTTTTACTCACTCAAAGCTCTCGAACACCTCGCTGCAGTCGTCGGGCAACAAGACGGGATAGCCCAATGGTCGTACTACCATAAAAGGATGGCATATCGAGGTGAGGGTTAGGTTGGCGCCCAGCAGCAGTGCAATCTCGGACAACACCATCCCGCATATGTACCACACATAGTTCCGTTCACCGATGCAACAATTGAGCCAATAGCTGTGGTGATCCCGCCTCTTCACACAAGTGCCACAGATGGGACAGTGGTAGGCCCGCCTGGGAGTCACCTTCCGGCAGATCTCGCAGATGTTGGGCTGTCCGTGCATCAGACCAGCGCGCTCAGCAGTGTCCGCATCCATCACCTCGTCATCATCCAGACTAAGAACACTCTCCATCTGAAGAGTAATTTGCGCCTCCGCCTGCTCTTCTCCACTAGAAGCCTCGGCGATTCCAGGCAGCTCATCCTTGAGAGTAGGGCCATATTGAGCAGAGACCAGATTTAAAGATGAGAGAGCTTTGGTCGAGTACAGACAGTATAGGGCAGCGCACGAAAAGAAAATCAGGGCATAATTCTCCTCGGGAGCTAGTTCTAGCAGTGGCACTTGGAACTCAAAGATGATGATCATGTACACCACAGAGAAGACCACCCAGCTCAAGAAGAAGTTGGTACGCGTGGCTGTCCGCTTGGCCACCTGCATGCCCCACACAGTGAAGCCCACAAGGGTGAGCATTAGCACCACTGCGGTCTTGGAATTCAGAGTGGCCAAGCCCAGCATTAGGGGGACAATGAACGCCGGGGCTACAGCTGCCGGCGAGATTCGCTTGGCTCCACCTCGCCATGGCAGACGCAGGCGGTCCTGGAAGGCAATGAGCATGCCGTCTATATTCCTTCGATCAATGGCTCGGCAGGTGACAAGTCTGCAAGGAGGAGGACAAGGATTTTAAGGCTATTTCAGTATCCTTTCCAATTGACTCCCTACCTTGTGCACACTAAGTCAAAGTCCTCGCAGTTACAACAGCATCCTAGCAGATGAGAACGCTGTTGATTCTTGTCCGCAAGGTACTCACAGCAGCAGAGAGTCTTCTTCGCCTCCAAACTGGCCTCTTTGTGCTCCACTGTTCGGGCTGCAGCCACGAAATCGCCGGAGCCGGCAGACATCAAGAACATCGATTAGGCCAGTGGTGCGTGTGTTAAGAAGTGGTTTTTGCAGTGATTCAAGCAGCGTGTGTACGGAAACAGTTTAGATTAGATTAGTGCACTTCCCACTCGAGCTGGAGGAGATTTTTAACATCCATTTACAGTGCCAATTGGGACATTTTAATTATTTTATCTAAGCACTACTCACAGTTTGTCGGAAAAACAATAACTCAGCTGACGAACGTCACCCTGTGACAGGGTGCATTGCACACTAATGGGGCTGCCAACCTGTGTTATGTTTTTTCAAGATAAGCGAGCACTTTTTATTCAAATAAGTGATTTCTTATCAAGACTAATGTGTAACGCTAACTTTATTTAAACTTCAACTGCAGAATCCCTCTTTTTAAGTTTTCCTCTGCCTGCCACACACTTTCAGTTTGAAAAACCTTTCCCATTTTTATTTTATCCGTAAACTGTTCCAGACCGCCACCCACGCCAAAATAATGAGATTTGGCAGCGACTAAAATGATTCCATCCGTACTGAGGCGATCAGCGAAGGTTTTCAACAGCTTTTCCTGGTTGTCTATATTGTAAATAGTCTCCGAGGTCAATATTAAATCAAATTTCTCCAGATCCTTGGTCAGAAGAGCAAAATGAGACCAATCTCCTGCATATAAACTAGTTTTGGTTTCCAAAAACTCCAACTTCTGATCGTCAGTAAGTGTCTCATCGACATTGAGCAAAATATTTGGATAGGTAATGTATTCCAAAACGTCTTTGTTCTGAAACATATTCGACATATTAGAGACTTAAAATGTAATAAATGTTTCGCTTACATAGTCTTGAAATTCTACTTGCGCACCGAGATTCATGGCATAGATGCCCAACAATCCGGAGCCACAGCCCAAGTCCAGAACTCGTTTGTCCTTCCAATAGGAGTCCTTATATTTCTCGGATAGGTATAATAGTAAATCGTCTGTACACTCCCATATTTTGGCACCGCCTTCGTAGACTCCGGCTATCAGATCCGAATGGTTTTCCTCTGCTTTCCCAATGTCTAGGTTAGTTTGGGCTTTTATGTCCTCCAGGAGAAAGCCTGCTACTAGGTGTCGTATCTTGGTTTTACCAAATTCTCTCTCTTTGGCGTTCAGTTCGTAGAAATCGAGTGTGGATATCAAGTTATCTATTGGTCTTACTTTCTCTGCCTGGTACCAATCTATAGTTTTTATGTCTTCCGCGCCAGGTTCTTCAGATTCACCTTGTTTGTCAACAAAAGGATTTTTAACGGCCTCTAAAGAGATCTCCGGATCCACTTTGAAGTTGAACTTAAACATTTTTGTACACTTTGTAGAGCCCTTGGAAAGAGATTAACTTTAATTAATATAACTTTTATAAATGTCTATCTTTATTAGTGTTTATTTACTTCTCCGCTTTTGGAATTCTTCAAAAATCAGCTGTTCGCATTAACCACGCTTTTAACATTGACCACCCTGTGACAGACTAAATAATTTCTCGAACAGATCACGGTCACACTGCATTTTGTCTCCCGGCGGGTCTCCGGCAGTTTTATCCATTTTTGAAGGTTTTTAAGCTAGGAAAGTAACAGGGAATGCGAAAAGAGGAATAAAATCGATGATCTATTAATCGTTTCTCGAAAAGAATGCTTCTTCAATGTTATGAACTCTTGCATTGTTGCTCAATTGCATTGGAGGCGGAAATCCGTTCATCGATAATAGAAATAAATATAGATATATCGGCCATTTTTAAATACCCATAGTATCGATATTATTATGGTGTTTTCACATCTCTAGTTTGCAGTGGTTTTTCGGCTGTTTATAAATTGTATTTTAATTAATTAATTTAATTATGGCGGACCAGCTAAACGAGGTAAGTTTATTACACAACCTGTGGTTCCTCCTTTGAAAGTTCCTTTTTCAAGGGCGGCCAGCCCACGCCGCTGATGTCTATACGGTTCGACCAGCAGCAGCCGGAAAGTGCGGCGGCTGCGGTGGCGGCCAATGGGAATGAGAATGGAAGTGCTCCCAGCGAAGCCGTCGAGGACAGTAGTGGAGATGCCGAGAAGACCGCCGCCGAACTTGTATTGCCTAAGGCCCTGGAGGACGTACTGGCACTTAAGGATCAACGGGCGGCCGAGTTTATTGTGGATGGCGACTCGCAGGGCGGCAGCGGTGGTGGCGCCACGCAGGATGGTGAAGATGCTGATGTAGGAGAAGATAGCGATGACGATGCGGAGAACCAGATGAATGGCGGCGGAGGTGAGAAACCTGGGAAACAGAGCAAGGCGGAGAAAAACAAAAAGAAGAAGAAACGCAAGAAGCAGAACAGGAAGGTGCGACAGCAGTTGGAGTACGAGCGGCAGCAGCAGTTGGCCCAATTGGCGGATGAGCAGGAGATCGCGGATCAGCAGAAGGATGAAGAAAAGGCCGCAGGCAGCGAGGATGATCAACCGGCGGAGAAGGAGAAGAAGGACAAACACAAAGACAGTCGCAGCAGGAAAAAGAAGGATCGCCACGATGAAAAGGACAAGGAAAAGAAGATCGCGGAGGCTAGCGAAGAAGATGTGACCATAGAGTAAGTTGCAACATTAAGCAAACCATTTTAAAATCTCATATTCACCATCCTTACTCAGATACGTGCCCGAAAAGATAACTATTGCCGATCTGGCGCCCATGTACCGCCAGTTCTACCGCGTCTTCGAAATCTTCAAGTTGGAAAACAAGCCGAAGCCTGCGGAAAAGGATAAATCTTCCCTGGACTCCGATTCCCAGGCTAAGGACAAAAAGGCCGCCGACAAATTAAATGATGACGAGGATGACGACGGCGACGATGACGACGAACACAAAGACGACAAGGAGAAGCTGTCCAAGCGAAAGCTCAAGAAATTAACTCGTCTGAGTGTGGCGGAGCTGAAACAGCTGGTCTCTCGGCCCGATGTCGTTGAGATGCACGATGTAACGGCAAGGGATCCCAAGTTGCTCGTCCAACTGAAGGCCTACAGGAACACAGTGCAAGTGCCCAGGCATTGGTGTTTTAAGCGCAAATATTTACAGGGCAAGAGGGGTATCGAGAAGCCTCCATTCGATTTGCCCGCCTTCATAAAGAAGACCGGTATCATGGAGATGCGCGAGTCGCTGCAAGAGCGCGAGGATGCCAAAACTCTAAAGGCCAAGATGCGTGAACGCGTCCGTCCCAAAATGGGCAAGATTGATATTGATTACCAAAAACTGCATGACGCCTTCTTCAAGTGGCAGACCAAGCCGCGCATGACCATCCACGGCGATCTCTACTACGAGGGCAAGGAGTTTGAGACACGCCTCAAGGAAAAGAAGCCAGGAGATCTTTCCGAGGAGTTGCGCATCGCCCTTGGCATGCCTGTGGGCCCCAACTCGCATAAGATTCCGCCACCGTGGCTGATTGCCCAACAGCGTTACGGACCGCCCCCTTCATATCCGAATCTGAAGATCCCCGGCCTGAATGCTCCGATCCCAGAAGGCACCGCGTTCGGTTACCATGCTGGTGGCTGGGGCAAGCCGCCAGTGGATGAGAACGGAAAGCCTTTGTACGGAGATGTGTTTGGCACCAATATATTGGACTTGGATGTAGGTATCAGCACGTCCTGAAGTGGAATTGGTATTTTCATATGTAAATTATTTACAGAATGGCATCGACGAGGCTGACATCGAGCGCAATCAATGGGGCGAACTGGAATCGGAATCGGAAGAATCCTCCGAAGAGGAGGAGGAGGACGGTGAGGACCTTGGGGATCAACAGGATGAGACCGGTTTGGTCACGCCAGTCGAGGGCCTGGTTACACCCTCAGGACTCACCAGCGTTCCAGCTGGCATGGAGACCCCCGAAAACATTGAGCTTCGCAAAAAGAAGATTGAAGCTGAAATGGAGGAGTAAGTGACACAGGATAACCGATATAAAAACCCATTTAATCGAAATATTCCTTTCTTTCTTAAGCAATGAAACCCCAGTTCTGTACCAAGTTCTGCCTGAGAAACGCACGGACAGAATAGGCGCCTCCATGATGGGTTCCACACATGTATACGATGTCAGCGGCGGCGGTGGGGCCAACAAGCAGCCACCAGTTCGATCCACCACAGACCGAGAGGGCATTGTGGAATTAGCGCTAGATCCCAGCGAATTGGACATGGATAATGACGCTATGGCCCAGCGTTATGAGCAGCAGATGCGGGAGCAGCAAAATCACCTGCAAAAGGAAGATCTGTCCGACATGTTGGCTGAGCATGTGGCCCGACAAAAATCGAAGCGCAAACGCCAACAAACGGATCCGGCCAAGACCACAAAGAAGTACAAGGAGTTCAAGTTTTAGTTTTACGTCAAGAGAAAAACTGATTTTCCAATTTTGTGCGTTTGTCGGACAGATTTATGTCGAGAATGTCATTAAACATAGTAAAAGTAGTATTGACTTTAATTTACTTAAGTACATAGCGGCAGAATCAGAGAAAAATCATTTCGAATTTCCTTTCGTTTATTATTCGCTGTTGAAACTCACAATTCATTGAGTGAAAAACAGATTTTGGTTTACTTAAGACTAAGCTTTATATTTAGACTGGCAGAGATAAGCTCCCATTAAATATGTCAGTGCATCATCAATCGATACAGATCTTGGTGTATTTATATTCCTTTTACGTTTATTTTACTGTAGAGACTCAAAATCATGTTCATTCTTTATAATTTAAAACTGACTTTTAAACTTTAATTCTCATTTACACAATCGAACTTATTGCGACTAAGAAATTACATTAGAGTTTTGCTGCGTGGCTTGTGCTGGGCCAGGGCTAGATCTTAACAAGGCGAAGCGGAGTGGCTAAGCAGTCGACTTTTGGGCTACTGAGTCGGTGGCCTGCTGCTGCTGCTTCCTCTGCTGGTTGACCTCATTTAGCTGGAGCTGAAGCTGGAGTGTACCACGCGCTGTCTATGTCGGCTTAGGCTCAACGCCTGCCGCCCGCTTGGTCACTCGTCCAGCTGCTCGCTTAGTTGGGCCAGCAGGGCCGCTCGCTTTGATTCCAGCTCGCCGTCACTTAACGTTAGCTCCTCGTTGCGCGACCCCGCCGATTCTATGGACTGGGCGGGACTGAGCGGCGTGGCGGATCGATTGTTGTGTCTGTTATGCCGCTTGCCATCCTTATCCTTCTTGGCTCGCTTCTCCTTCTTCTTTTTCTTGGCCGGCGAGTGTGAGTTGGAGTCGTTCTGCAAAAGGGCTTGTGTGCCGGGTGTTAGATTGCCAGCAATATCCGACTCGCAGGAGGACTGAAATGTAAACCAGGGTTAGATCTCTTCTTGAATATGGATGCTTGCTACATACGCCTCGCAGTTTGTTCTTGCGCTTCTTTTTCTTCTTCAGCAGCTTTTCGCTCTCGATGCTGCCAATCGAACTAAGGGAATGCTGTAGGCAGAACATTGGATTAACTTAAGTTACTAGCAGTAGAATTTGTTCATTTACCGATCGTGACTTAGAGCGTCTTCGCTTTGATTTCAGACCTTCAATCAGCTCATTCTCAATGTCGGATCGCGACGTGGATCGCAATCGTTTCTTGTGTTTCTTGTTCTTCTTGGACTTTCTTGATCGCGAGTGATGATGGCTGCAAGCATCCTCGCTTTCCTTGATAAAGTCCTCCCAAATCTTCTCCACACCGATTTCCTTTTCATATACCGCAAACGCCTCCAAGTGCTCCACTAGCTTCTTGGCACTGTCGTATGACTCGGCCACTGAAACATTGGCCTCCATCCACTCGTTCTTAATCTCGTTCTCCAGTTTACGCAGCCGTCGCACCTCCTCCTTCAAACGTTCTTTTTCAATGGCCTCCGCCTGAGAAACAAGATTAGTAATATACAGAAATAAATAATACATAAAATTATGTTCCAATAATTACCTTCTCGAGCAGAGAGTTGTAGGTAAGTTTAACATTGCCCGCATCCAGGCTAGCCGATCGCTTATCCTCGCACACAACCGTTGCAAAGTCCTCGAATGAGGTCTTGGCCTGAACCACAAATGCCTTCTCCTTGAGGATCTCCCGAATGATTTTCTTTTCGTCATGGAAACGAGCCTTCAAATTCTCAACGTAGAACTTGAACAGATCCAGAGGTGTAGACCCTGTCTGGCCAAGCATTGCGGAGAATCGAAGATCGGCGGATATGATGGGATACAACTCCACCCACAGCGACATAGAAGTAAGCTTGCCCTCTTCGTGCAGTGAGTCGAGGAGTGCGAGAAAGGAGTCCCTGTTTTTGCGATGCTGTCGCTTCATTCGCTTTTTTTCCCGCTCGCGTTCTTCATCCTCCTCCTTTTCCAGGGTTCGTATGTGCTCCTCAAATACAATAAGCGCATCCTCCTTGTCCATTCCCAACAGGGTAACATCGTTCTTGAAGGCAGCGTTGTCCAGGAGCATCACCTGAGCTTCTGACCAGGTGGTGGCATGGTTGATGGACGTCATCGACTCTAGCAGTTCGCCCAGCACCTTCATGTTGCGCTTCTTTAAGAGCCTCGCCTCTTCCTTCTCGCGCTTGGCCAAATTAAATATACAATCCTCGTATATATCCCGTCTATCTGCTTCCGGCACCACCGTCCATGCCCGAGTCCCAGCAAAAACTTCCTCGCAGCGAAAAAACTTCATCTGCGAGTTCATCTTATCGCTGGACATGAGGAATTGCTCCAGGTCCTCTTTTGCTTTCTTGGCCTTCAGGCGCGACTCCTCCCGCTCGTCCTTTAGCTTCTGCGTCTTGTAGGCGTTGAAGGTCTGCTTACGTTCGTTTAGGTTCTTGAAGGCAGCATAGCGCGGATCTTTTGATATGATTTTTACACACTGGTCCCAGTTGGAGTTCGAGGGCACATTGCGATCTCGCAGCAGCTCCTTGAACGCCTCGATGGCCTCGCGTTTGTCCTTGAACACCATATTGTTGTCCGACTTTTCGTCTTTCTTGGCTGGAAGGATATGTGAAGGAAATCAGTGTTAGTGGCTTGGAAGCATGACCGTCTTACTTACCATTCTGTTGTGGCACCTCGATGGCCGCCAATGTGGCTGCCATTGCCTGGTCCATAGCAGAGGAGGAGTTTTCATTGCTGCTCGGCGTCAGAGGCGAGTGAATCTCGGGCGTGGGTATCCGGGGGGCTGCGGGTAACGCGGCTGGAAGAATATTGGCCAAAGCAGCGTGCGGAACCATGCCCGCCAAACTAGATGAGGTCATGGCGGCCACGGCTTTGGCGGCAGCAGCAGCTCTACAACAAGATAAGGAAATTATAAATGATGTGCATAAGATTTCATTAATTTCCACGGGATTCACTTACTCTTCCGCCTTCGCCTTGGCCTTCATATCCACGTACTCCGGCGGAGGCTCCCAGCAGGTCTCCTTGGTGGCCACGTTGTGGTAGTATACCTTTCCCGTGTCCGAGCGGTACTCCTTCCAGGGGCACTGGTTATGCAGCAGTTCAGCGGGCGTCATGAGGGCCTCGGGCTTCTCCCACGAGCTCTGCTTCGTGTTTTGGTTGTAGTAGTACGGCCGTCCGTCCGGCGCCTTGTGCTCCGTCCACTCTGTGTTGGAAGCCATCACACCAAACGCGGCTGCCAACTCTGGCGGGGGCGGGGCCGCGAATCCGGGCGGCGGAAACTGTGGCACTATGGCAGCCGGCGGCGTGTATCCCATGCCCCTGCCGCCCGGCGGTGCTCCTCCATTGCCAACGCTAGGAGGAACATTCATTTCACTATTTTGCTATATGGTAAGGGGTGAAAGCGTGGCTACGTCTACCGGTCGTTGCGTGCGCCGGCCAATACACGATAATTGAAAAAATTCGGAAAATTCTCAATGCCGCTTTTAGCCAGTGTGACCGCGGCTTGAATACTGAAAAATGCAACACAGTGTTGGCAGATAAAAAATTGGCTTTACCCCTAAAAAATATTGACGTCGAGATTTCCCATTACAAATTCCAGTTTTCCCCTAAATTAAAAAAACCTTTTAATTTCAAAAATGTAGGATCAGTATTACTCCATTTTGACGATGTGAAAACCAACAGGTATTTTTTTTAGGAAATCACAGTTTTAAAAGCGATTTGTTTTAAATTAAATTAATACAAGTTCCGAAAAACCTCTACACATTCCCCCTAGGAATTTTTCCAGCCAGCATTCTAGGAAGAATGGTGGGAAATGGAACACGGAGGGTTTTTTTATTTTTTAGTTTATTTCGTAAACAAGCAACTAAATCGTGTAAAATATTGTAGCCGATACAGAAGGCGTAAGCTCCGGAGCTGCAACCATTTATGAACCAGTCGCTCCACCAGACTACAGAGTCATGTTAATATTCAAAATATTGGCGGGGGCCGGCCATGTGGTATTTTCGGCGCAAACTTTCAATAAATTATTTCCCTTAGAGATCGGGTGCCATCATGCACATCTTTAAAAAAGGGAAAAATAATCATGAATTTCTCTTTTAATTTAAAAGGGATCGTACCGTCACGATTTTAGTAATTCAAGTATTTATTCTTTCGGTGATGGTTAATAAACACGGCTTCCATACCGATTTGATCATCTTCTCAATCTAAGAAAAAAAAAGCTTTCCGATTTTGATATAAAAATGCCGATTTAAAGACCTGAATACCCGCATACTTGAGGTCTTTTTGAGAGCATTATTTGGCCAAAAATGGAATGACAGCCAAATGCCGTTTATATTCGGAATCGCCGCTAAAATCTTAATTATTTAATAATAAAATATTGCCTTAAAAATGATTTGACCAAAAATTAGGATATAAAAATGCCGATTTAAGGACCCAAAAATCCGCATTTGATGTTTTCTGAAGAGCATAATTTGGCCAAAAATGGAATGACAGCCAAATGCCATTTATATTCGGAATCGCCGCTAAAATCTTAATTATTTAATAATAA
>VNKC01005277.1:71589-178554 GCA_008042775.1 Drosophila pectinifera | reverse complement strand
AAATGTGTAGACGAATGTTGCAAATGAAAACTCATACCAACAACAACCGCATGAGCATCACGAAATCTACGATAAAAACTATCAAAAAAAATTGTAAAATCCCAACAAATTAGAAGTTATAAGCAAGCAGCAAACACAAACCCAGATCGATATGTATAGTGGCTTTAGGCAAATAACAACATAAATTTGGCAGGGTCACGCGCACGGCCATCCGATCCCGTCCCCTAGAAGCTGGCATCCTCCCCGCCCGTTGAACGCCGATGCATTCGTGATGCTGAGAATGCGGAGGAGCTCGACCTGGCGTGGGCGCCCGCTTTCGGGGGCCGGAGGTCGGCCTGCGCCGCCCTCAACACGATTGAGAGACCACAACCGAAATGCACAACAAAAAGACAACTTGTACACACGATCTACACAATAAGGCATTTGTATATAAAAGTGTCCTCGTTGCCAATCGATCCACCATCCATCTAAAGTCGTTTTCCTTCGTCAACGCAAGAGTGCAGCGCCCGTGTTGCGTTCGTCTTGTGACTTGGCCTAGGGGAGTCCCCGAAGGTGGCAAGCTGGCTAAGATTCGGCACGAGCTACATTGGTGTTGACAATTCTAAAAACCCACTTATGAACGATCTTTGAGTTGAATCCATTAATTTTTGTGAGACGAAATTGAATCCAATTGTGTAACGAATTCTTATTGTTATTTGTTTAAGACGATGCCCGCACCCTATAAAAATATTCCTATATATTTGTGCAATCGATAGCGAGGTTTAAGAAAACTGTAACTGTGTATTCGAAACAACACCTAAAGCAAGCAAAAACAACCATCAACCAACAACAGACATTGTATGAAATAAATTGTAATTTCTAATTTCCAAAAAAACGTTCTCTTACTTTGGGGGCCAACTGATTATTTGGTACAGCGCTGGGCCAGAGATGTAACGAGTAACGAGACTAAATAACCAACGAGAACCGCACCGTCGCCGTCACAACTCGCTTTAATTTTGTTGCAATGATCTCCATATAAGAGGATGTGTATTGGTAGATTACACCAACCAGAATTTTCTCTGTGAATGCTATAGTGACGCATCCAATCGCAAAATTGACTTATGGGATGGAAGAATTTCATAAAAAAAAACGTCAAAGAATAAAGAAAAAACATCAATTGAGAGGATTAGAAGAAGAGAGGAAGTCTACATCTTTTTCTCTGTGTTTACTTTCGCTTTGAGATATCACATTGTTTTAACCTATCTTCAAAAATACGTGCTTATCTGTTTTTGTACAAACCAAGTCCAAGTCCAAATAAAGAATTTAATCTTTTCTTAGTAAGACAACAAATAAATAACATACTCTCATCTACACATGAGAAGTCACCATTGACATCAGTTAACCACATTTCATTACAGTTAAATGTATTTAAAGAAACAACATGTTAGTGTTTATGATTTCAATTGAGGTTTGTTGAGTGTGGTCGCATTATTGGGGCAAAACGATGACCGAAAAGAGGGGCTGTAATGAGCCCAAGTACAGCTTGTCCAATATGATTATGAGGTTTTTATAACTCATATTCATGGAAATATACCTATTGAAAGGAAAAAGTAATCGTCGGGTGTGCAAAGTTTCATGTGGGCTTGTAATCTGAAAACGCTTTAGTCAAATGATGTGTAACACATAAGTCGGAGCATATTCAGTGATTTCTAATCACTCCCTCATAAAGCGCTCTTATGAGTAACAGTATTCGGAATCAAAGTAATTTGTTTACTTCGTTTTTTGTATGAAATGTCCGGCCACAGGCTTAATCCCCATATCGCTTACCGCGAACTAGTGATATGAGTTCCCATGAAAAGGACATTTACTTAGGTACCCATGCCAGATTTTCACTCAATTTGAGTACATCTTTTGAGAACGAAAAATAAAGCCAATTCAGATGATTTAGGAAGTTTTTAAAAACTCCTAATCCGCAAGTTGTAACTAAATACGAATAGTTTTTAGTTTATATAAAACTGAGTACAGGCTCACCTCTGTTGGTCATCGACGAGTAATCGACCGACACAACACTTAATTATTTCGATCGTTATTGACCTTCTCCGAGAAAAAGGTATCGCCATCGGCCTAATACAACCATTGGAACAGCCAGTTTATAGTCTTAAGCTAAATGGATACACAAAGCTGTACTCCACCTCGACGTGGAAGACGAGGGTAGGTATAGCTATAACAAACTAACTAACGTCGTAAAATCTTAATTATTTAAAAATAATTTATTATTAGAGAAAAAAATAATTTGCCAATATTTCAAAATTTGATAAGGGGTTACATCATTAAAATTTCCAAAATTTGGAAAAAATTAATTGTTTTATATTTCTAAAATCATAATGCAGATTAATTAAGCAAATAATAAGCGATATAGAAAAGCGTTCCGAATTGAGATTGGGGCTGTTTTGGCTTAGTTATGGTTATTTAAAGGTATAAAAAGTGCGTATACTTTGAGGTCTTCTTGAGAGCATTGTTTGGCCAATAATTACATATAAGCCAATCTTTATTATTTAAAAATAATTTATTGAAAAAAAAAAACAGAAAAAAATAATTAGCCAATTTTTAAAAATTTGATATTAATTACTTAATTTGGTCACTCGATTAGTTTTTGTAATTATTAAAGATATTTTCGGTTATTGTGATATTTTAATAATATTGGCTTCTGGTGAGTGTATGGCAAGTAGAAAAAAACAAGTAAGAAAACTACAGTCGTGTGTGCTCGCCTGTGAGATACCCGGTACCCAAAGCTATGTGCATTAAGCTATAAGATAAATCCGTTTTACACGCCATGTCCAACTGGCCTTGAGCGCGCAACTTCCCAAGACTTTTCAAACGATTACTCTGATCGACTTAAAAATAGGTTCTAAAAACAATATACAAAACCATCTCGAAACTATGATTCGAGACTCGTCTAACCAATCTGCGAGTCTGGCAGCGAGTGTGGGCGGAATGGAGATAGAAGAACTTTAATGTGTAATAACTCCCATTTTTATTATTCGATTTTACTCAAATTTTTAAGAGCATGTCCGCATACATGTATTTATTTCATATCTGCTTTAAAAACACGACTATAGTTAGTTATACGTTGTACACAATTTTCGGGGGTGGAAGTGGGCGTGGCAAAATTTTGACACTAACTTGACACTTGACACTAACACTCAAAGACAATAATACTTATAAATGGTATGGTGGCCCTAACTAGGGCTTAGAACATGACAAATCGGACGAGAATGCAGAGATCAGCCTGCGCATGAGCGACTGGGTCAAGAACACCCAAGAAAAAGGGATCATAGGAGATCAGATATCAGCAGGCTCGCGGCAGTCCCCACCAGCATTTTAGCAATAGGATCAAAGGCAATGATGTTGCCTTTCAACACAATGTTATTGGTTAAATATCGATCGAAAGTTTTAGAAGCTCGAGGAAAATCACACTACATTATTTCGGATGTTCTACTTTTGATATCATTTTCCATTTTTCTAGGCGGTCAAAAAATAAGACATAACCATAGAAGAGTTAACAAATTACCACAGTTTGGAAGTTCAATTATGCTTTTCTAAGTTCTAAGGTCACAGACCGGTGCTTCTTCCAACGATAATCCGCCTTTGTTCATATTCATCATCTTTCCTAAAACCCTTGATGAGACGTTGCTTTGAAGATGGCCGATCTGTATGCCTTGGTGGCTCAATCGATCCGTTGCGTCTTTGCCAAATTCCGGCTGGCATCCGAATCCTCTTGCTTTAGCACACCTCCTAGTCCCTACCAAAACCTAAACCTTATACATATAAACTTTATAGGGTTCGAGATTTCTCTTTCTGCCTGTTACATACGTTCTCGTTTGGTACCTATGGGTACCGGGTTTAAAAATTGTACCCGGATATAAGACACAGGTGGTATTTTGACCCGCTGAATTCGAATCCGAGGGCCGTTTTACACTTTAAAAGGTGACATCTTCTAACTCAAAATCAACTGGACGATTAAGGATAATAGAGCAGGCTGGTCTAGCGGCTAAGTCTCCAAGGACTGTGTACAGATCGTATACTTACTATTGATGATTATGGGGGACTAAATAGCTTCTGCTTGTTGAAGAGGCGGACTTCGGATAACCACCTGAAGAATCTGGTGGGCTGACCCATATTGCCAATTGCCAAACATGGACGCCAGTCTGCATCCCGAGGGTTTAAAGCAAGCTTAAACTGTGATGGGAAGACGATGGGTTCCAGGCAAAGAGACACCTGGCTAGAACCAAAATAAAACGGCCAAACTGACTTAGTACTTGTTTTCCATATATATTTTTTTGTCATTTCTCGGCGCGTTACATGGTTTCGGGTTTAGTATGTTCTGAGTCCGCTTGTACATACTAGTTGTGTATATAGAGTTTCAATAATATATATATATGTGTATATACTTCTTTTGATTATATTAGTTACAATCGAAACGACAACATCGCTGGTGTTGGGGTTGTGTCTCCATCCAAGTCGCCTTGGATTTGGCCAGAACTGAATCCGAAATCAAAACCGGAAATACTTCTGAATTCTGCTGTGTGTACACGTGTATATGTATATGTATGTACGCCTGTTAATTGCCATAATTTGCCGTGATTACGGGCACCTAATTGATTTCTCTCTGCAATTCATTAAAGCGGTTGTAATATTAACATTATGGTTATGATATCGAATACATCTCATACTAGATAAACTCCTCTCTCTATGTACAAACTCAAAGCTGAGCTCCCGGGGCTGAAGGCAAATGTATGCTGTGGGTGATCGGTGATCCCTTCGGGAGGAGTCCCTCCCGATCTTCTGACCGAAATGAACTGGGAAGTGTGGGAAGGTGAACATAGTTCTTATGTGTATAATATTGTATGCAATATTAGCAAAATATGGAATTAGCCTAGCTGGTTTCCCCTTGTTTGTTTGTTTGTTCTTTGTTCTTTGTTGTTTGTTGGTTGTGTGTACTTCTCGTGTATAATCGTACTTTCCCTTGTTTCTCGACTCGGCTCTGCTTCGGATCGCTGCAACTTCTGCCGCCTCTTTACCTGTCCGATAAAATATAACGCTGCACTACATATGTATATACTCTGTTCGCTTTAGAAAACGTTTCTCGAAAAATTCTTTAGTGTGTTGTTCTATGCTTGCAAAATTTGAGGTAGTTTTATTTTATTTGAATTTATTCCTCTACTCCTCCCATTTTTGGTTTGATCCTTATTTCGTTTTACTTTAGATTTCATCGTTTGCTTGTTGCAGTACAAAGCGCAGAACAATATGGGCGAAGGCATCGAAAGACGAAAGACCGAAAGACCGAATGGAAGAAGGTCCACCACAAAGCTGATCGGCGATTATCGTAAAAGTATTGCTTCAAATCAATTATATATGTATTCAGGGGGGGCATATAGACTCCCCTCGCTGCCTAATCTCCTCTCTAGACCTATGGGAATTATGTACTCGACTCTCCTTATCACCTAAGACTAATTGGGGGGCAGGGAGACGCTTCTACGGTAGACAACATCCAGATACACATATAAGACATAGGTATACATTCGTCTCCTGCCGAGTTATTATGGTTGCAACTTAGGGAAATACTCAAGTGGGAAATGGAGTCGGCGATAAGCAGCAGTATTCGCATACTAAATTAATCAGTCGTTCTTAACAACTGGATTCGTGTTGTTCCGTACATTTTGGCAGTGTTGAGTACTCATTGTATTACTTTAGACACGTATAAATTCATTGGCATAGAAACATAATCTACGGTTATTGTTTAAGGCGAATTCGCTTACATATATGTATGCTTCGGGTGTTGGGTGTTGGGCTGGCCATTCAGATATGTACACAAGACAGAAGCAAATTCACATAAATCGCCTCCTGTTTTGTCTGTGAAATCATAATAAATTAAAATGAAGTACGTAACATTTTGTGTTTGTTTTATTTTACGTGTTGATTGCTGATTTCTCCTCTCAATAACTTTATTAAGCATAGTTTACTTGAGTTAGCCTTGGCTAAGGTTTAAATGAATTTAGTTTAAATGTAAGTTTAAGGAGCGAACTTATTAGTTTATTCTATATACTATGTACATTGCATTAAGCTCTCCTTCTCCTAAGTATGTAATTGTCGCAAAACGAACTAGAAACGCTGATTTATTGGCGAAAGTTGCATTCAATTTGCACTAAATTAATGGATATTCAATCGTCTTGGGTCTAACTTAGGCTTAAAACTGTTTGCATTGCTGTTCGTTCGTTCGAGTTGAGTACAAAATTTTTTACAAACTTTATTTTGTATTTTTGTAGCGGTAAATGCTTCAAGTCTTGTGTTCTTCCAACTTCAACCTACTACTATTCTTAACTTTAACTGCTCAGTTGTGTGCGTTGTTCTCATCTGCTATTTTAGTAGTACAAGTTTTGGCCAGTTTCTAAGTGTACAATAGAATACAATACAACACAGTAGTAGGGGGCAACTAAGAGAAAACAAAATAAAAACTTTAAACTTAAAATGGGCTTTCCAAAATAAAGTCTTGTCCACTTGTAGGATCTCTATTAAATGTACAGTTTCAAAGGTAAACTAGGAATATAACTCTAGAAAATGAGGATATTTGTTCTACACAGAACACGCGGGTGGGTTGAGATACGAGGTGGCCTTTGCTCCTCTGACTCTGACTCCGACTCCATCCTTTCCATCCGCAAATATGTATGTACAATTGTCGAGGGACGACGATGGTGGCTAAGAACAATTCACTAAACTAAACAAAAACAAAAAGAACAAAGCGGGGGGCATGTACATGTAGTCTCTATATATGTAAGTGGATAAATTATGCGTAGGTGGTAGCTTACTTAGTTCGTACGCTAACTAGTCTACTTGTCACTGTTTACTCGTTTGTCGCTTGTGTTCCGGTTTAATTACTTAGAGAATACTTGAATTCTTGACGCGCCCATCTAGATGGGTACCAGGGCGTCCGTGGGCACCAATCGCGGCGTCATCTTGGGCGGCTTTCGCGGATGTTTGCGGCGTTGCTGCATCTGCAACTTGGCGATGCTAAGCACCTGCTGATAGCTGGACACCGTCTCGCAACTAGCACTGCGCGAACTTATGCCGTCGTCTTCCTCATCCTCCTCCTCGTCGTCGTCGTCGTCGTCCTCCTCGTCGTTCTCCCCATCCTCTTCGTAATCGCTGCCGCTCACCTCGCCGCTAATAACCTGGTGTTCGTTAACATTGTAATCATCGGCAAAGAGCTGGGCATCATATCGCAGCCGGAAGGCTGTGCTGAGCAGGCTGTCCACGCGCGTCTTTTCCGCCGGACGCATCTGCTTGATGTGCAGCACCTTGGTGTGCCGGCGCGTTTGGTTGGGACACTCCGGCAGCCACTCGTCGGAAATGCTACAGGGAAGAGTGAAGAGATGAGCGTCTAGCAACGAGGAGGATGACTAAGACTTACATTTCGCGTGGCGACCAGCGCACGAAGCACTCGTAGCCTCCCTGGCTGTTGCGCCGCCTCATCAAGCACTGTCCCTGGAACTCAATGGCCTGGGCGCCGTTAGTAAGCGTGCTGATTTGGCGCAGACGATGCTGCAGCCCCTCCATGATGCCCGTGTCAAAGAAGTCGAACATGCGAGCTGAAATCAAACGAATTTGTTTAGAGACTATAGCATACGATTTCTCCCTTCAATGGAATGGTGTAATTTAAGCACTATCATGAGATATTTACCTGAAAAGGGCTGGCGGCGGTAGCGTAGCTTCTTGCCGTTCTTGCGCAGCTGCTTCGGCACGGGCGGATCGGAGGTGCGCTTGCTGGTGCTCTCCTTAGCGTTGTCCGTGGCATTGAAGTGGTTGTTCACGTGCTTTTGCAGCGCCAGCTGTATAAGGGGGATCGAGAGTTAGCAGTGATCAAGGAACGATTGACAAATAATGATCTCACCTGTGAGCCGAACCTCAAGCCGCACCCCTCGACGATGCACTTGAACTGCTTGGAACCACCGTGCGAGAGCACGTGGCGCTCTAGCCAGCGGCGAGAGCAGGACTCCTTGTTGTACACCTTGCAGCCGACCCAAAGACAGGCGAAGGGGCCCGTCTGCGTGTTGACGTGATGCGTCTGCATGTGGTCCAGCAGCTTTGAATTGCTCTCGTGCTTCTTGTTGCACTTGTCCCAGTAGCAGACGCCATCGTGCCGCTTGCCGCCCTTTCCGCCTGCCCCCGCTCCGGCCGGAAAGCGAATGGTCTTCGGCTGCGACAGGATGGGCGAAATGGCGCTCTTGGGCAGGCCTTTGCTGGTGGCCTCGGCCAAGGCAATGTCCACCACTGTGCGAGTGCTGGGCGGGTTAGGGGTGGCAGGGCAGGCGGAAGAGGCGGGCGAAGCGACAGCGGAATTGTCGTCTGGCGATGCGGGAGACGGTGCATTGCTGGCCAGTGAGTTGCTGTCAGAGACAGAGACGGAGGAGGAGGCGCTGCTGCCACTGGCTGCAGTGGTGGGCGGGCCCACAGAGGCGGATTTTGATGAGCTAAAAGGTTACAAATGGAGTTCAGGTTATATTTAATAATTGAGTTTTGAGGTTCTTAGAGTAAGCTATACTTACATGGCATCTGCAATTGAGTTGCTGCTCTCGCTGTTGCTTAGACTTCCCCCGATCCCGGACTCCGGCGTCGGCAGGTCCCTAAGACGCTTGTGTGTCTGTTGCGTCTCCAGCGAGACCACCGATTTGTCGTCCTCCTCGTCATAGTTGCTGCTACTACTACTGCTTCCTCCGCTGGCCCTTGGCGTGGGCGTCTCTGCTGCAGCTGCTGCGTCTTTGCCCATCTGATCTTGGAGCGGAAGAGGCGCCGGTGGAGGCGAGTCGGTGGCCTGGGAGCAGTCATCGCCACCGCTGGAGATGCACGACGAGGTGACCAGTTCGCTGAGCATATCTGTCTGGCTGGCCGCCCTTCGGCTGCTACCGCTCATGTTGCTTACCGCCGGTGAAGGAAAGCCCAACCCGGACGGCGATGCGGATGATGGCGAGGATGATGGGGATGGTGAGTGCGCTGGCGTAGAGGCCTCCAGAGAGAGATCCGCCGCCGAGCTGACCGAGTGCGAGTAACTGGAGCTGCTGCTGCACGAGTTCGAGTTCGAGTTGCTGTTGCTGCAGTCCGGCAACAGTTCGTGCTTCAACGTCTCGGCTTCGGCATCCGCACCCGCATTCGCATCCGCATCCAACTCCGGTTCATGATCGCTCTTGGGCAGCTGTCCGGCAAAGCTCTGGGGCTTGGGTGAGACCGGGAACACGGCCGAAGACGCCACGGAGCAGGATTGGGAGGCCAGCTCTGATGGCTCTGCCTTTATCTTGCTGAAGGCCGAAAGCGTACATGAGTTGGAGTTTGACAGCGCCGGCGAGGAGCGAAGGCAGTGGCTGCCGTTGCTGCTGCTGCTCGGCGAGCTGAAGGGTAGTGGCGTGAGCGGCTGGGCGGCCTTGGCCACCAGACTGATGGCCCCGTTTGAGTTTTTGACCAGGTCGAAGAGATCGGGTGAACTGTTGGCCAGCTTCATCGTGGCTCCTTGCTTTGCAATGCTCAGCGTAGGCGTCAGCTTCGAGGGCGCGATGCTAACCAGCGGAGGCGTGGGCGTGGGTCCGTTGGATCCTGTGTGTGTGCCTGTGGTGCCCGTGCTCTTGCGCAACTGACCCAGCTCCTTGGTGGCCGACGTCGGCACCAGTGGCGGTGGCGTGGTGGGCGTTGCAATAATGGGGGCTGCACCAACGCCACCCTGAAACTTGCCGTTTCCCTTGGTAGCCAGTCGCTTTTGATAAGGCTTGGCGGCTGGCAAGGCCCGCTTCGGCGCTGGCGCGGATGTCGGAGCCGAGGAACCAGTGGGCAGCGACGATATGGTCACCAGCGGCGGGGGCTGCGTAGAGCTGTGCATCGGCGGCTTCACAATCGCCCGCTGCGCCTGTGGCAGTGGCTGTTGCTGTTGCTGTTGCTGTATGGCAGTGTTGCTGATGTTGCTTAAATTATTCGAGGCATTTTGGTTGTTGTTACTGTTGCTGGCAGTAGAGTTGTTGGCAGTGTTCGTATTGTTGTTGTTCGCGGCAGCCAATGGCGGCGGCTGAGTGGCAGTGATGATTTGTTGCTGTTGCTGTTGATGCTGGTGCTGCGTCTGCTGCTGATGCGACATTAGCAGCTGGGCTAGTTGTTGCTGCTGCATTTGCAACTGCTGCTGCTGCTGCTGTTGCTGCTGCTCCGTCGACGGCTCAAAGATGGAGCTCAGGGCTGGAATCGGCTGCAGGGCGGGCAACGTTTGTTGCTGCTGCTGCTGCATTGCCAGGGAAGCGGCCACTTTCTGTTGTTGCTGTTGTTGGTGTTGTTGCTGCTGCTGCTGCTGACTGTTGGCTGCAAAGGCAGCAGCCAGCATGGCTGGCAGGGTGGCAGCGTTCAGGAGCAGTCCCGCTGGCGTGGCCATAAAGACTGGCTGGGCGGCAGCGGCGGCTGCTCCTCCCTGGACTAAGCGCTGCAACTGCTGCTGCTGCTGGGTCATCACCTGTTGCTGCTGCTGCTGTTGCTGGGCTGCAATGGCGGCCATCTGCTGCTGGAACAACTCCTGGAAGTTTGTGGCATTCCCTGGCGCCTTAGCTGCCGCCGCCACAGCAGCCTGCTGCTGCTGTTGCTGCAACTGCAGTTGCTGCTGCTGGTGCTGCTGCTTTATTAGGAATTCTTGCAGCTCGTTGGCGCTGAGCAGCCCGAAATTGCCAGTCGTAGCGGCAGCGGCTGTGGCCGTTGTGGCCGTCGTCGTCGTGGCAGTGGTAACCTGTTGCAGCTTGAAGACGGTACCGTTGAGAAAGTACTGGGCGGCGGCCGCCTGAGCCGCCTGCGCTGCCTGCGCGGCCGCGTTGTTGTTGGCCGCAGCTGCCACCGCCGCCTTGGCCACGTTGTTCAGCTGCATGATATTGGCTGCGGCCGCCAGCTGAGGCGGCAGCTGGACTAGATTGGGCAGCTGCACCGGCAATTGGTAGAGCGTAGGATTTGCGGGGGCGGGTGTGGGAGTGGGTGTTGGCGCTGGAACGGGGGCGAGGGCGGTGGCTACAACGGGGGCGGGCGGTGAGATCTGCTTCTGCTTCAGGGCGGTGCCCGTCCCCGGCGGTCGGTAGACCATAGTCGCCTTGCTCTGGTGCTGATGCTGTTGCTGCTGCTGCTTCATCTCCGGCGTCCTTGGGGCGATGGCCACGTGCTTCTTTGCCGGCGATTTACCAGTGCTCGAGCCATTCGAGGAGCTGGACGATGAGGAGGAGGAGCTGCCCGAGGAGCCACTGCTGGGGGTCTTTCGCAGGTTGGGCGCCACCTGGGCAATCTTGGCCGGCTGCTTGGTGCTGCGCTCGATCTTCTTTAGCGCCGGCACGGGCAGACTGGCACTGGGAGTGGCAGTCGGTGCTGGCGCTGGTGGTGCAACCGGAGCGACAGAAGCTACAGAAGCGGCGGGGGCCACAGGCGTACCAGTTGGAGCGGTTGTGGGGGTGGACGCCGCCTTGGCCGCTTGCTGTTGCGCCTTCTGCTCCTTCAACTGCGACAGGATGTTGAAGTACTTGTTCAGTGAGGCTGTAGTGGCGGGCGTGCTCATGGTCAGTGTGTTAGCCGGATTGCTTTGCTGGCTTCCGGGCTGTGGCGACAGCTTGCCACCACCCGGCGAGGGCTTCATCTGCGATTTGAAGAAGCCGGTGATCTTGGTCTGCGACTCCTCCAGAGCGGCTGCCTTCAGTCTTTTGCCAGCCTCCGAAACGCCAGGCAGTTCGTTGCGCGCCTTCTTGGCCGCCGCCGCTCCGCTTCCCGTGAGGCATCCGTTGTCTCCGCCAGAGTTGCCCAAACCCAGGCCCAATCCCGCTCCAGCTCCTGCTCCGCCCGCCGTCCGCTTATTCTTGTTGGCTGTGGCGGCCGGCACGGCGGTGGATGTGCTGCCCAGGCTGGTGTTCCACGGCCACTGAAGCGTGGGTAGCAGGCTGGCATTGTTGGGATTGGTGTGGCGCAGGGGTGTAGTCGTCTTGGAGGCGCTGTTGCCGGCGCCTTGGTGCCCGTGGCCGGGTCCGAGATGACTGTGGCTGTGGATGGCTGGCGACGGGGCCTGGCTGGCGGCGCCGGATGGCGGGGAGGATGACGCTGCGGTGCCGCCGCCGGCGGAGCTGCTGCCGCTGGAGCTGCTGCCGAGGATCTGGGGTGGCATCTTGGTCAGCGGATCGGGCGGGTCGCTCAGTTGCGAGTGCGCGCTGTACGGGGAGCCGGGATCGGACGCATCCTCACTGGAGCCCGTGCTGGAGTCCGCGCAGCTCAGCGAGGTGGCAACGCCGCTGAAAGTAGGAGGAAAATAATCCATGAATTCGAGTCCCTTATCATATGGATAATCAGCATCCGCTAATGGACGAACAGGCTTATTTTAAGGGGTTTGGGCGATGACAGGGACTGTGCCACTGCGGTTATTGTGGCTCCTAGATGCAGACATGCCTCAGATTTAGCCACACCTTCTCTGAAACGGACCGAGGAGAGCTAGGAAACCGAGGCAGAGTGCATCGCTTTTCGGAACTCGCATGGTTCCTAGTTTTAATTCAATAACTCAACAATTACATGGCCTCCACACCTCGAATTTGTTTGTGTTTATATATGTATGCCTTTGGTCTTTTTTTACACGCTTTGCTTGTTTTTTCTTCTGTTTTTCTCTTTTCTTTGGTTGTTTATTTGCCTGGCAGTGTTGGAAAGGCGCCAGGGCCTATCGATAACCTACTGCTAGTGCTAACAGAGCTGCTGAGAGCTGATAACTTCCCCAGGCAAACGGTTCTCACTGTTAATCGCTAATTCTGTTACCCGAATGTTAATCTTTTGGTTTTGTTTACTGTTGCCCGATTGAGAAAACAGCGCGGGAAATAACAGTGTGGCCGGACGAAAAATGTATAAAAATATCTACCAAAAAATATCGCTATCTTGGCTTAGTTCCATTTAAATTTTAATTCATTAGTCACGTAAAATAAAGAAACTTGGAATTAGTTCCCATTCCTATGAATATATTCGTTAACTTAGACAAATTCAATACTGACCGAGCAATGTAAGAGGTGCAGCAAGTTTAAATAAAAGAATGGAAAATTATGCTGCCAAAGAACGAATAGCAATGGGCGAGTGCAAAAGAGAGGACGCACAAAGGAGAGAGCACATCGCATATGTAGCACACAACACACACACACACACGAAACGGGGGTCGATAAACGAAAGCATAAAGTAAACAAAAAAATGCTTCTCTTCCATTCCATCTTCCTCGTTCGTTCTGATTGTCTGTCCGCGTGCAATATAAGAACATCAAAAACAACAACAGTGAGAAGAGGTACAAGAGGAGGAGCAGCAGAAAAGAGGGCGCAATCTAATACGGGAAAATTTCAGTTTCAGGTAGCAGGCCAGGCCAAGTCGCGCTTGTGCGGTTGTGTGCTGGTGTATACACACACATACACTCGACAAGGAGAGCGAGACGGGCAAGGAGTGGACGAAACGAACGGGATGAACGGACTGCCTGCCCGTACATAAATACATACGTACAGAAATACATACATATGTATACAAAAACATCCTCTGCTCGCAGAAAAGGGTATTTTTGTATTCGAGAATTCAAGAGTTTTTCATGTGATTTCTCCTCTGCAGTCAGAAGAAATAATCCGTTAATATAATTAACCAAACGCTGTAAACGAGTTGCTCTTGACTCTCGCCCACAAATGCATTCAATATGCACTTGATTTTTACTTTTGCTTTATTTTTAGGCCAGCTTCTAACATGATTTAATTGAAATTGTAATACATACATATATTTTTCTAGTTCAGATTCGGTCAAAATAAATAGAAAATCTTTACGCTATTAGAAAAATATATTATACGATTCCAGTGATTGTAGTTTTATTCAAATAATATGGAATAGTATAGTTTACTTTATTATATAAAAAAACATACTCGAACTGGCCTGAGAAGACGAAGGTATCGTAAGAATTTCGACCGCAGCTGTAGGTGATTGCTGGGAATTTTTACATTTATATTTGTATCGCTTCGACGGCATTCACGGGGTTGGGAATGGCATTCCACCTGACATATCTTGCTAAACGAATCGTTAAATGCGGACATTATTGTCTAAAGCTGGGTTCAGACCCAAAAACCATGTTCCCTGCCAGGTTTCTCGGGTTTTAGGGCCTGACCGTTCTACCTACTGAAATTACAGACCTAAAAAGAGAATAAAACATACATACATATGTATGAAATGGGAACACTTTATATTTTATGTTTGTCTACAGATTACTTTTATGTGATAAGCCTATTACGGCGGATAGAAGATACATACATATGTATGTATGTATTTATGTAGCTGCGTCCATCTGCCTGCCTGGACTCCTGTTGTTTTTGAAACGATGCTGAAGCGAAGTGGATCTTATTTGTGGATATGAAAATGTAAGTATAAATGCATATTTTAGATGCGGAAGAGATCTTTATTCGGGAATACACAATATAACCCAAATATTTTAAGTAAATATGGTAATTCACAGAAATCTATATAATTGACTGGAATATGTTTATGTATTTATACATATTCCTGCTCGCCAAGAGGTACCTGGGTATATAGCTTTGTGCCTACTGAAAATGTATGTAATGGTCATGTTACAGATAGGTGGCATATCCCACCATAATGTCCGTACATAGGTACATATGTATATTTTATATCAGCATCACCTGGCTAGTCGATTAAGCCATGTCCTTCTGTCTGTCATCACATTTTGACAGAAATTTGGAAAGAAACTTGTTAATTTCGAGTTTTATATAATATAGCCGGCATAGACGATATAATTTATGCTTGACGCCTGTTTTTATGATATCGATTTCATCACCCACCTCCATAAATAAACGGGGCATATATCACAATATCATAACAATCAGGTGACTTTGTAAATATTATTTATCAAGTCGACCGTCGGTCATAAGTAGCTGACTAAAAGAGCTGGTAATCTGGTGACGTAGACCAATCGACACTCAAAATTTGAAATACTCAGATTTGTGTCAAAGAACTAACTGATTAGATAATACAAAATAAATCTTTAATCGCTGAACTGGAAAGATAGTAAAATTTTAAACTTGGAAATTATGGTTATGTTCCAAAAACACTCACTTGGTCAGTTTGTTCCAAAAGAATACTTATCAAGAATACTGACGAAAACACTGTATTAACTTATTACATTATTGGGATTGTGGAAGTATTCTTAACATTAACTTCATTGCAAATGAACTGAAGTCTTTGCATCTTAACGGTCCTGTTACTACAAAGGCATTTTATCTAAATCCAGCTTCACATATACATATTGTATATAGATTTGATGATTAATGCTTATGTGCATCTATGTAATATTTTCATTAATTGGTTTTGGGATTTTGTATTAATTCGTGTTTAGAACAATAATTTTGTCACTTGTAACAGTTTTCACTTTTGCCGACGGCAACTCACGTTTTCACTCATTTGACTTATTGCCTTATGTATTGAATTAATAACAATTACTAATCCATTTGTACCAAGTACGTACATAAATATGTATCGAAGTATCTGGTTTTATAATATTTTCAAAATGAGATGGAGTTCTGGGTCCTCTCGATCTGATTACAGCTTAAAAGAGTACAACTCGTCAATAGCCAGTTCGTGTAAATGCTATAGAGTTGCCTAATAAAATTTAAAGCGTTTCCTTGGGCATTTGGTGGATGATTCCTTTCAGTTTGCAGCAGTTCATTATGCATTCAACACAAAGTTGTTGCCTGAATTATGCACTCTATTTAATTTTCCAGCCATAACCAAAGCTTTATGGGCCCCTATTCACACACAAACACACACACACACCGGGGTCATATTAAATTCATAGAATGCCGCCCAGCAGCAAAAATGGCAACAATTTAAATTTTATTAGAAAATCCCATTAGATACACACGCACACGCTTACACTCGCACTCGCACATACTGAAAGCAACTTCCACTTCCGCCAGAAGTTGCCTTTGTCGTGTGTGTGAGTGTGGGTGCGTGTATCCAACGCCACCCAACCACCCACACACAAGCACACAAACACTCTTACGCTTCATTTGCAAGGCATGAATGAAAAGAGAAGGGGCAAAAAAATCATTGCATATTTGCTTGGGCAAACAACAACAAATGTATGTAGGTACAAACATATATACACACACATACAAGCCGCGAACAGTGACAGCCAGCAGTTATTTAACACGTGATGTAAACGGAATGTAAAGCATGCTGTAATAGTTGGAGCGAAACTAAAAATGCAGGCAGAGCGTCGACAGAGGCGCCCGGCCGAGAAACATGCGCAGCAGCAGAGCAGAGGGAGCCACTGCACGCGACTTCTGCTCGATTACTTTTATTTTGCTGGCTCAACGTATACGTATTCTTGGCTCAGCGGCTTCAGGCTTTCGTTGGGTTGGTATACTAACATTTAACGTTATCCGTGTATCCAAAGCGCGGCGTTCCTTTTTTCGTTCCTTTCCTCTACGATTTTCCACATATAAACACCGACCGACCTTCAACTTTAATCTCGGTCTTGAAGCATTTTGTGTTCGGACTCTGCCGATTTCGATGTTGCTGCTGGTTTAATTATCCGCACAGACACAATCGCACTATCACACACACTAGCACAAGCACACACTGACGTTTACGGGCACGCGAAGCATAAATATCCATATATCCAAAAAAGAGGCGGCAGCAGAAGAAATTCCCACCAACACACCGAAGCGAGGCGAGGCGATGCGACCAGAACAGAACGATCCGTATCGTACTGCTTCTTTGACTCCAATTTCGATACCGCTGTCCGCTTTCAGGCGCGTCCGTCGCGTTTCAACGTTGAAGAGAAAATGGTCCGACTGATTTATAGAATCCGAAAAAACCTGGCTTCTTAGCAAAGGGAAACAACGGGAAAACCAACCAAAGAATTTCCAAGAGAGCAAACAGGATTTGTCCTCTCTCTCTCTCCTCTCTCTCGCGGCACTCTGAGAAATTCCCTGTATATAAAAAGGGCTCGCTGCACAATGGGCTAATCCACGCATTCAGTGGGCAGAAATTTGATAATTTGTATCAGAACAAGATTCGATGTAAGATTTGGAGAGAAAGTTGTATGTGTTTTAAACTCTTCGTATTTGCCAGAATAATCTTTCTACCAAAGAAAATTGAGAGGAAACTCAACCGCGACAGCCAGAAATGGCTATTAGTATTTTTTGTTTCTTTTTAAAGGTTTCGTGTCAAGTTGGCATTTCTACAGCTTTCAAATAAAAAAATAGAATTTAAAAATATACGAAATGACCTAAAGTTTTTTAACAAGTGTTTACCCGTGACCGCAAAAAATCGCTTATATTCATAATTTTCTCTTGCTGCTTCACCCATTTCGCCCACTGTATGCTGGGGCATTCTAACGGCAACTGCAGCCGAAGCTGTTGCCACAAGACCCGAGCAACTTCGGAAGACGACGACTGCACCCACAAACATGCACTCTCCCTCTTTCGCGCTCTTCGGCCTTTGGCTCTCTCTCTCTCTCTGTGGAGCAACCCTCGGAACTCGCTCTCACTCTCGCTGGTTCCCTACGTTTCAGCCCATTATTATTATTATTTTTATTTATATTTCACTTTTGTTGTTGGCACGTTAAATATTTCCTGTTTGTCGTCGTCTCTCTGCTTTGAACCCGCAAAATGTGAGCAAAGTGCTGGATGGGGGATGGACTGGAGCAGGGGGCGGGGGCCGGGGCAGAGGTTGGTGGCAGCAGTTCATGTTATGGTCACGTACTCCTCCCCACATAGCATCCCACTCCCCCCTCACTTTGTGTGTCTGCCTCTTGCTCGTCGTCTTCTTGACACTTCGCCTCGATTTACTTTCTTTCCTTTTCGCTGGCTGCTTTGCCAAGCTTAAATGTTTATCTAATTATTTAGACGTTTCCCCCCGCTCCGCTGGCGTGAAAAAAATATTTAATTTGCTGCATAAATCTCTGGCAAATGTCCCTGCTAAATTTGTCACTGACCTGTAATGGCTGGCCAGCTCTCCGGGCTTAGGCGATGACTCCGACTTGAAGGGGGCGTGTATACTAACCCAAACAAAGTCATCAAGTTACATTAAACTTACGATGATAATGTAATTAATGTAAATAGCATATTCCAGTTGCGGTTGCTACTACAAAAGCCATATGAAATATAAATCTTCGGTAACCTTTAAGAGTAATATAGTAAGAAGAGAGGCATGTGGAAGTCTACTCTTCTAGAGACGCTGCTCAAGATACGGGTTAATTGTTGTGCCCTGCAAGGGTATCAAAATAATTTTCCAGCTGTCAAGCGTGCTCGGTCTCAGGATTCCCGGGATATAGCTATTCGTACCTTCGTACCACGACAGGTGAAATTTTAACTTAACTTCTTGCAAAGTAGGTCTGCCTCTCGCGGACGCTTTTGACAAGAAAAATATCGACGTAGCGATAGTTAGATAGATCCCAAGGACAGTTTCATAACTGTCTGTTATCGATTTTAGACTATCTACTGTCTATCTACTACTGCAGGTCTGAATCCTGTCGAAGCGGATCGTAAGTTAACCGAGTTAGGGTGAGAGAATACCGACTGTAATTTACAGGGTATCTTACAGCGCCGATTCAACACAACATTGTAGTCAGAATAAACAATAATCCTTAAATCAAATGGTTGGAGGGCATGCCGAATTGGTGAAGCGATTCCGGAACCATCCATGTGTTCAGGGGAAAATAGAAAGCAGATCTGAAACGCTTTAGTAAATTGCCCTGGCTTCCGGGAGAGCGTGGCGTCAGTCGTAAATTATAGGCCCAATCCTTCGTCGCTGGCTGACAGGCTCGTATGGTTTCGATCTCCTCCCCCGCGATAACAAAAGTTCCCTTTTCCACTCCAATTTCCACTTTGATCAGGTAGCACGCAATTTTGGTAATCTGCATAAATTTTACACATTTTTAGCAACCCAATATGCCAGAAATAGGAGCCAAAGACAAGGAGCCCGTGGCTCCCTTCCTTCCACATGTCACCATATTTGTTTATGCGTCAATTTTGATTTATGTGTGGCATAATTCCAGGCGTTATAAACTGTTTCTGACAGCTGATGGGTTCGCAGCAGCAAGGGTGGTGCGGGGGATGGGGGTGTTAGACATACGCATGAGTTATGGGCACTACGTGGGTCTAATACCGTAGATTTGATTTATTTTACAAAGTGACCTGCGTGGGTCTGCAGGCCTGATCAATTAGAATGAATTGGATTAATTATACAACCAACATATATGATTACACACAGTACCAAAATATATAAATAACTTTTTAAAAGTCACAATACATGGCGGCTCACCCGGAATTATCCTAACCCTGACATATAGATTGTATATTTCTCTTCTATTGAATTGAGAACTACCCCGATCAGGAATCGACGTTCAAAGGGACAAACAATCCCTGAAACATGCGACAAGGAGATGGACGTTAGTTTCTGGTGTTAAAACCATTGGAGCAAAGAAATTAGGAACAAACTAAGTATTTATTATTAGTAACAGTCAACAGAATTGTGGTATACAACGAATCCAAGTTAATTCATTGATTCATTCTGCCTAATGTTTTAAGTAAACAAATCTAACAGCTAGCATTAAGTTACTACTTATTATATGATATAAAATATATTGAGACACTATTCTCTATTGCTATTGCCATTTCTCACTTTGCACAAACAGGCTCTTCAAGGGACACCTGGACTTGGGGCTTGCTGATCTCCACCAGAACCCACAACCGAACACACTGACTCCACTTGCACCACCGCTGAGCTGAGCTGAGTAAACAGAATATAGGTCTTCCGGGCGAGCGCCTGCAGCCTGCACTGGGTGCTTGGTAGTGTGTACCCAAATACATACAGATGTTCGCCTGAATATCCTGCCTGACTGGACCCCCCTCACGGCACCCCAATTATAACGCGCTAAACAATAAAGGAAATAATAATAAAACGCCAGTGCACACATGTGTGCATGTGTTTGTCCTGAGCAACCCTCGCTAATGAAGCTGCAGCTCAGCTCTGTTTGCACACGCAATTTGGCTGGCTGGCCTCTCTTTCCTTGCCGAAGACCCGAGGAGCAGGCTGAACCTGGAACCGGATCCGGTCCTGGCTTAAGCACACGTCCACTCAGAGAAAAACAACACCAATTGCATGTGTTCTCAGTGTAACTTGGGTTCTACTGTATGGATGCTAAATATCTTAGTCTTACCTACTTTTAGTATAAAAATCTTTGAAAATATTGTCACTTCAGTCACTTCAGTCATTTCAAAATTGGTTACTGCTTAACTGCATCAAGGAGGTAAAGACCACAGAAGAGGAAACGCTATTTATTGTGTTTCGAACCCTAAAATGTATTCTTTTCAACCTTAAAAATGAATAGTTACCCAAGCCCCATGAGACTTTCGGTACAAGTTAAGTATAATTAAAATAAATACATTAATGCTCCAAAAGTGTCAAAGAAAACGGGTTATAAAGATAAGTGTTATTACACATTAAAGTTCTTCTATCTCTATCCCGCTTGCATTCGCACTCAGACTCTCAGCAGATGCTTAGTCGAGCCTCGAACCGTGGCTTTGAACTGGGGCGATCCAAAGCCAAACCTTTTGAGGTTTTTTGGTTAATTTTTACGTAGTTTTTAAAATTTTTTATATTCGATTTGATCAGAATAATCGTATTGAAGGGTCCTGGGACTTGGCCCAAGTCATTTGGTAGATTGATGCACATAGTTTTGTGTACACACGACTGTAGCTTTCATACTTTTGAATTACATTTTTCTTTGCTAAATTTGCCGGCTTATTAAATGGCTTTAAATGTCCAGGAAACGTAGTAAAATAAAACAGCAACAAAATTGGGCTGAGATCTTTAGCAGGCATAAAATAGGAGACAAGAAACAGAAGTGAGAGCATCACACTCGGATGACCGCTTATGGACCCTGATAATTCTTTCTAGATGGACTAATTTCTTATTAAAGTCCCCTCAGCAAAACCTATACAAAGCCAGGAAGATTAGTAAGCATTTAAAAGTACATAGACTTTAGACATTATTCTATATTTTCCAGTTCATTTTGCTAGTATTTTTAATCGTAATAGAACCAAATATTCTAGTCGGTACGAGTTGACACTACATGAACTGTTC
This sequence comes from Drosophila pectinifera, assembly GCA_008042775.1. Classification (NCBI taxonomy): domain Eukaryota; kingdom Metazoa; phylum Arthropoda; class Insecta; order Diptera; family Drosophilidae; genus Drosophila; species Drosophila pectinifera. The sequence continues at coordinate 157,368 of VNKC01005277.1, read as the reverse complement.
CCGGAACCGATTTGGGCAGATTTGCGGGGACTTATTTCCCCGTATTACACGGTTGGACCCCATAAACTGACATAAATACTGGTGCTCCTAAGTCGGGTCTTCCTTGATTGTTTAAGAACCTCGGAATGCACACACTGTGTTTTAGTAGAAACTTTAAAAGGCGAGTGCTCTTAGACCCTTGTTGTGCAACCGCTATAACCGAAAGGCTCTCCGATCGCTCTGCGGCTTATCAATAGCAATACAGCAAATGTCGCTTTGCTAGCCAAACACTTGGCGCGCTTGCCGGGACTGGTGCAACTGCTCTGTGCGTTGTCAATCGGACGGGCATTATGTCAATTTCGAATGTATTCCATTAACTACTCGGGAATCCTCCAGAGCTGTCTAAAAGCCGCGGGCCCTGGTGTGCGAGGGAGAAAGTGGAATGGCTGGATGAAGAGGGACAGAGGAGGGGAGCGCTCGCATTGTTTGGCGGGAACAAATAGAAGAACAACATCACCAAATCACAGCTGCCAGCACCGACTGTGCTGCTCGCGTCGACGTCGGCGTCGACATAAAAACACACCGCCTGCTGGCAGCCCCCCTCTCGCTCACACAGCCTCATCCTGGCTCGCTCGCGCACCGATGTAACATTTGTTTTGACATTGCTGGTAGTTCTTCCCATCCGCCATCTCGCTCGCTCGGCCAACCTGACGAGCAATAAATTTTTTCTTTCTTCCGCGGAGTGTGTGTGTGTGCGAAGTGGTTGCCTGTGTGTCTTTGGTCTGGCAATGCTGCGCTTTTTACCAGCTCCCTACGAGGGAAAAGTTTGAAATGAGTTTGGAAAAGTGTCGGAGAACGAATTGTCTTTTTTTATAGCGGGTAATCGTACATGAGTACATTCCATGATTCCATTTTTAGAACAGGATCATGGAAGAGTTTAAAGGTGCAAAGCATTACTGCATTAACTTGTTTCTTTCTTATCATAATTCTTTTAAATCAGAGATGACCACAGCGTGCTCCCAGCGGTCCTTGAGACATTTAGCGCACGAAGCTTGCCGAAGCTTGCCGAAGCTTGCCGACGCTTGCCGAAGTGCCTGTGCGTGACAGCCTATACTAAATATATTTACGCTTCGTTCAGCATCTATGTGCGTACACTTCAAGCAACGACTATCTAATTTACAAGAATTAAATGATATTTACTTCATTTATAAATGGATTCAATACACAAATTTGTAAAGAATATGGAAAGCCAACCCCCACTGCATTTCGCTCCATTTCACTCTCACTCTAGCTAACTTTTCGTCAGCAGTTTTGCTTTAAATAATAATGAAGCAGTTAAAATTAAGAAATAGGCTGAAAGTGAAGTTAAGTTGATTAAAAATTTAATGTAATTTAGGCCATCATTCTATAAAACTGGGCCTAACTGGGTCCAATACCACAATATATATGTATATATTAAATACTATTTACATCATTTATGAAAAGGGAAAGCTTGGTCCCCTCCATTTCACTGTCACTTTAGCTACTTTCAGCAGCCTTGCTCTAAATAATAATAAAACAATTTAACTTAAGAAATAGGATGTAAGTTAAGGCTGCGATTTGATTAGAAAATAAATGCAATTTAAGTCATCATTCCATAAAATTCCCAACTGGTTATACAATCAGAAATCCCATGAATGGCAAATGTTCCTTTGAAGGTTTTTCCGTAAATACCTATTTTTCTCAGCCCCAATTGAACTTTGGCTATGCTGCTTTCCGAGTGGCTTGGATGGGCAGGTGGTGGTTTGTGGCCACCTGTGTCAGCATCGCCGTGCTAGGCATTGTGCCTTTAATTGTCCTGCTTTTTAGCCATGCGGTCTGGCTTCCTTTCTTTCTTCAATGCCAATTCCGCAAGTTTTCAGTGGAGCCGCTTACTTGCGGGCAAGTACGCCTTGGGGCGCAATAAAATGTTTAATAAATTGTAAAAGTGCGCCGAAAGCGCCAAGTGGAAGCGAAGGATGGCGGGGAGTGGTTAGGAGGCAGTCGCAGGCCGTGGCTGGTCAGGAGGAACAAGTCAACGACACATGGCAGGCACAAACATATTCTAATGAAGCCCAAGTGGAAAGCCCCAGCGACGCATCACACATGCTTCTGCAAAGAGCCAAGGCCTCAGGGGCGTGCGGTCTTGTTAGGGGCGTGGCCCTGCCATGCTTGGCTCGCGGGGCACGTAAAATGTATTGAATAATTACATTGGGCCGCCTAACGGCATACGAAATGAGCCAGAATTCGAGCTCGAACCGGAGTCAAAGTCGCGGCCGGACGTTGGCCACGCCCACATGTCCCACCTGCCCCACCTGCCCCCACCTGCACGGCGAGCAGGCCTCTCCTGTCGCCTAATGAGCGTCGCAGGCACTCGAAAGTTCGGAACGCCGCAGGAAATAAACTTTTTTGGCTGACCATTTCGCTGCGAGGGGAAGAAAGATAGAGATTGATGATGAATCCACAGAATGCACTTCGCCCGAAATTGAATTTCGTTGGAACTGAGACTCTGGGAGTCGGACAGGGGAGGGAGCAGGCCGATGGCCTTTAAGTAGTGCTAAAGTATCAATCAAAATGCGTGCGCTCGCCACAGTCATGGAATTACATTGAAATTTTCGAATGCTCAGCCAAGGTGAAGAAGCCCCGGCCTGAAGCCGAAGTCTGGAGCCGGGGTCTGGAACTGAGTCGCCTCAAGAGGCATCCCGAGAAAGCGCTGGGGAAGCGGTTACCAAATCAGAAAAAACAAAGCGAGAAAACAAAAGATGATTTATCATTACAAGAGGGAGGCAGCGAGAGATCTGGGGGTCTTACAAATTGGATTGCCGAAGGGGATCGGACCAAATTAGCTACGCCAGCAAAGGTAGAGACACGCAGGAATTTTACAGCTATTAGCTATTAGCCATAGGAACTCGAAATAGCGCTGGGTCTTGGCTGGGAAATCTCCCGAAATAGGCTCAAATAACTTTTCTGTGGATAAATGTTGACTTAACGTATCAGTTACTCAACTTTCTGTCCAAATTAAGGATGTCAAAGTGCGGTATAAAAAATTCGAATTACTCAACCTTTTTCGTTATCATATGTCCCAGTTAAGTTGTGGTCCCAGTTAAGTGTTAACTCTAACTCGGGCCGCTGAGATAATTGATTTTTCTCAATAAAGCATGGTTGTCTAATAAACTTTAAGATCGCAGAGAGAGTAACTTAACTGAACTGAACTAAGGGAAGAATAAGAGCCAAGGAAAACTTATTAAATACAATACTTTTCCCTGATGATGTGTAGGGTTAAATTTTAAAGAGTTAAAAAAAGTTTGACTTAAAATTTACTCGTTTTTTTAACTAGGAACTTGAGTTCATATTACTTATTGTTCTTAAATATTTAATGGCGTCATCGTTAACGTTGTCCGTCCTTGTCCGTCTGACCGCTTGTTCGTCTGTCCGTTTGTCCGTCCGTTTATCTGTCCGTCCGTCTGTTTGATGTTACGATACCTAGTCTCCCAGTTTTATAACTATTTGAATGACACTTTACAACTTGTCTTCTAGTTAATGGGAGTATATAAGTCGGAAGGAGTCAGATCGGACGACTATATAATAATTTGTCACCGGAACATCGGTAAATTTAAATGAGAGTCAGTGGAAACCCGCAAAACTCTTTTGTTTTTATAATCAAATGCAGAATCTTTGGGGCTTTGGGAGTATGCACCCAAGTGCGGTTTTAGTCAGTAGCACTTTGATTGGTGACCCCGACCTGGTCTGTCCGCAGACAAATTCATTAACATTAACTGACCGTTAATCAGGCGGAGAACTCGGAAGGCTCCTCGAGTCCGGTTCCCCGAATTTGGGAATGAAACCAGTCCAAGATCAGAGCTGGCGATGGGTCACAGCTGATAAATTCGTTAAATGCTCGGGGACCCAGAACACACGAGGAGGGACCGCGGAGCGTCGCAGGGTAGGCCGGGGCAACTGAAACTTAATACGTTTTGGGGGATGACGATGACGATGACGATGATGTGGGCTCGATAGTGGCAGTTGTTGCTGTGGCTGTTGGTGTTGGTGCTGCTATTATTGATGTTGCTGGGTGTCATTGTTGATGTTGCCGATTCTTTGTTGCTGGTGCCATGCGGGGTTTCTCCCCGGCCCAATGCAGACGTACAAATGATTTTGATTTCAATTTTTCCCTTTTGTTTGCCACCAACTATAAGTGCCAGCCCCCTGCCCTCTGCGCGGGAGATACAATCGGGCAGTATAGGATGAGTGCGAGGGAAGGGTTCCGTGGTGGCAATTCCATTAATGCCTCCGAATCTGGCCAGCAAGTTAATAAATTCAAGACAATTGAAACTCCATGTTCCTATATTTAATTTCCGAGAGGAGCTCGAACCCTGGGCAGGTCCTCGGGACAAAAGGAGTAGAGAAGGCCATAGAATAACCATCACCCGACAGGCAAAGTCGCAGGAATTTGCATATGAATGCCAGAAACGGAATCCAAGCGGGCCGGGGGATCGGATGCGGCTCGAAGGAGCACTCACACATGGCGTGTGGCCTTAGAAACCACTCACTGGCATCCCTGCCCACACTCACATGCTCACAAGTCCTCGTGCATTTATCGGCGTCGTATTTGCAATTGCCAGTGAAGTATTAATGGGAGCATTTGAATAACAATGCAGCAGCCGAGGCACTGTCTGCTCGATGGTGCAGTTCGAATTTAAGGGATAACCAAAGAGCCGAAACCCATTGCCAAGAGTGCCGCCAAACAGGTCCTGAATATTGCCAGGGTCTAATCTGAACAGCATTGGCAAGTAGTCAGTCCAATCGTCTTTTACCATTTGTTAATTCTACCATTTTGATCAGAGGTTTGTAATGATATAAAAGAGGCCTTTCCAGATGAATTCTTGATCAGCTTTCCCCACTTTAGTCGTTATGGACATGTCCTTTAGTCCTTTCTGTGGGATTATCTAGCTCAGTTTACTTGTAATTTACGAAGTTGCCTTCGCTTCTAGTTACGACAATTTAGAGCAACAAATAATCCTTTGATAAATCTAGAATAAATCCTTTAATAAAAAATCTCTGTCCTCTTTAGGAAACCACTTAGAATAAGACTAAGCTAGTTAAAAATGGCACACAACCTCATAATTCCCTGTAGAGGTAGAGGTTGAGGAGGTTTTGAGCTGTCTTTGCGATTATTTGGACATTTTTGCCGCTTACTTTCCTCTAAATTATAAGATAGATCTATTTCTAGATCGATTGTGACCGACTGTGAAATACCCGGCACCTTTGGGTGCTTTGGCATTGTGTTGAAATTAAAATACACACTTTCACTTTGTCTAAATAAGCTCATATTTATGAAAAAGTAAAATTAAAAAGGACGGAAGGCGGATGAAAATGTAGACAAATTAAGAAAAATTTAGCTAGGAACATGTTGAGCAACACCCAAGATGGACAGATGTTGCTATTAACATGTTAAGCAACATATCTAATGTGCTGTCAACTCAAATGTAGATGTTGCAGAAGCGCAGCATGCAAAGAAACTGTTTTTGTTCAAATCTTAATTGTTTGTAATCTGATTTAAGTCAAATTTCTTGTGCACAAATGTATATATTTTATTAATTAAACCGAAAATTACCACTTTAGCTTAGTTAAGCGTTTTTCACGGTTTTCAAAGGCTGAAGTTTTTTTTAAACACACTTGATCTGCGTGCAACTCATTATAATTCATAAACATAGTACCGTTGAAGTGATAGCATCGAACACGTGTCACAACTTTGCTCTTCAGTGTATTTGGAAAGGTTCACCCAAAACGTTTTGAAGCTCAGGGACTAGATAGCCGGCTAGCTAGATCAACCCGGCTGTTGATGCTGATAAAGAAATATCTCAAAGGGCCGGAAATGATTTCATGGGGAAAAAGAGTGCCCTCTGATAAAAGAAGAAGGTTCCAGCTTTTCAGCATCCTTGGCATCGCAGCGAAGTGAGAATCGCGTCTGTTATTAATGCCCACTCCCGACTGCCTCTGTATGCTGCTGGAGATGGGATTTCCAGGAACCCTCGGCATTGTCAGCCCACGTATAATGAGCTCAGAATTCTGGGGAATTCTGGGGAACTCGGTCATCTGAGGAAGAGTTCATTAAAGACCAATCGAAGCGCTGGGCAGCCGCCTTCGAAATGTGCAGACGTCATCCGCTATCCGTTAATTACGGACGGGGTCTTGACCTGGTGGCTGCACCTCGGCAGGACTCCAGTGAGGGATGTAATTGTCTCGATTTAAGTACAAGCTGTTCGACTACGACCCTGGGTTTTTAATCAGTTTCAGGTATTTACAGAACATATAAACACAAACATTGGAGTTACTTGGTTGTCTGGAAATGGAAATGTTGCCTGGCTACCGGCTTTTTGTGGCCATTGTCCTGCTCTTGGGACCAGGTAAGTCCTCTCCCGGCTCTCGTCTTATCCGTCAGACTTCAACGGAGTCCCTCTAGCTGCCGTCGTGGGAGAATATTGCATCGACTGCAGACAGCACTTAAAGTTCCCCTGTCCAGTCAACGTCACTGGCTACTACTGCGAGCAGGGCTCTGAGATCAGCGAGCACTTGCTTGCCCCGGAAGACTACCGCACGAGCACGATTGGATTGTTCTCTAACACATACGACGAGTGCACACCCTATCCCTATCGCGCAAGTTCGTGTCGACTTCCCTGCCCTGCCGACCTTCAACTACCTTTAACTCTCCTAATATCTGCCGCAGATTTCATCAAGACGTTCTGCTGCTTCTACTCGCCCAAGCTCGGCTGCCAGCTGGCCGTCAACCCAGATGTGCACAGGTTCGAGAACCGACCCATGATGAGGTGCCTGCAGTGCAGCGAGCACTGCCAGTGCATCACTGCTGGTGCCACCCCTGGCCAGTCCTGGACTGGGTTCTGCCTCCTGGGCTCCTTGGCCCTGTCCCAGAGCATGGGGATCGTTCTCTGATCTCTCTCTGGATGGTGCCAAGAGCCCAGGAGCCAGACAGTGGTCTCCACGGCATCTGAAAGATCGAGTTGCGGTCCTGATTGAGGCCAATGCAGGCTTTACTTGGATAAGACTCAGAAGAGGCGTCCCAAGAAAAGGATAAATCTGGAAGGAACTTGACCTCCATCATGGGTTCCTGACTAGGTCTGGATTGAAGACTTATCCAGTTACCCTGCTCAGGTACTGAAATTATCTGTGTTAACCAATAAAAGCCACTAAATATTAACTGCTGCAAGTAACTGGCTGTCACTTGGCCAACCGAACCTGGCGAAGACTGGCCGACTCAGACCTTCCAGAGGTCGGGAAGTGCCCGGAGACCAGAGACCAGAGCAGGGCCACGGTACGTGACTGGGAACATTATTGTTTGCTTATCTACACCTAATTGCTTCTGGCTACACTTAATAATATGGCACAGACATAGGCACAGCGTCATCGGCATCGGCCTCGTCATCGCCATCGCCATGGCCAGGGCCGTCATGGCCCAGGCATCTCCACCCCCTCCGGAGGGGGAGTTCTTGGTCCCGGTCGCGCTGTTTGCTCAGTTTCCCACTTAGCGTTGGTCGTCTCTCCACTGGAGCAGCGTTTCCATTCAGCCCGGGTTTGGCTGCACCATAAAAAGGGATTCTCGAGATTCTTTCCCCTCTCCCCGCTCCGCTCCTGCCCGCTCCCCTGGCTCCCCTGGCTATTGTGCTCTGTCAGAGGCAGAGATTCGGGCCCGGGTCCGTGGCTATTTGTTTGCTAGACGCCCGTCCGTCGGCCGTCTCTGCTTTCTTTGCGCTTTTTCAATTTGGTGGAATGAAAAATTTCATTGGAATTGGTTTTATTGTGTCCCCTGCTGATGGATTTCTTTTTCGGTAGGTACAAATTGTGTGACGCTAATGGAGCATGCGGCGGGCAGGGGCGGGGAAAGACATAGGGACATGGGACCTGGGACGTGGGACAGAAGTGGCTCTTGAGCTGAGAGATTAAAGGTAATTAAGACGCGTTTGATGGCTGAGATCCTGCAGCATCGATCGTACTCACTGGGAGACAGCAACCATGGCCACAACTTGTGGTTGCCACGCCTCTTGCCTCCCCTGCATTGCAATCGGGGCTGCAGCAATATTTTTGCTCTCTACTTCCACTTTCTCCCTGGCATTTCCATCCATTTCCATGCCATCTATCTTGAGAGCTAATTGTTACGAATTTCCACCACCCAAGGGAGAGGAAGGGGATGCTTTCAGGGGCTGCAAACAGTTTGCTCGACTCCAGAGGAGCAGCGGAGGGGAGAGCAGCGGAGAGGACATTCCTTCTACTCCGGTTGCCACCCTCCCCCGTGATGCATCCGTCGAAATGTGACAATTGCTAATTTAGCTGGGGCGGCCAGGGGGGCGTGGCCAGGAAGTTCGTGACTCGACCGACTTGCAGCCGCCTGTGGGAAAATCAATTGCGGAGCGGGGCGGGCGGGGCGGAGGCTGTGCGGCTGGTCTATGAACAATAATCAGGCTAATAAACATTTCATTCACAGGCCTCATTGAGCCGAGCCAATCATAACAACAGCCAGAACGCTGTGTGCTGCATGTGCCGGCTGCTGAATAGGATCCGTGGAACAAAGGGCCCCGAGGCCACATACGGGGGCAGCCATGCGACGGGGCTCCCTCCTCACTCAAACCGGAAATGGTTGTTTTTGCCCTCTTCTATTGGCCCCAAACTTGCATTCAATTCTAGGGGCTTGCTTATTCTAATAAAATGCTCAAAAACATATTAGGAGGTTTATAATTGTCCCAGTGCAAGTGCAACCTGGTTTCTTTCGACCCGAAGGAGAGGGAAAGGTAGTAGGTCTGGAAAAAAAGGTTTTGTAATAAAAATAAAGAGAGAACTCGGTCGGGAATCAGTTACCCGACCTTAGCGTCCAGACATCTGCTCGTAGCAATCAAAACAGGAACAATAGAACACCTACCCTACACCTACCCCGAAACTGGTTAATCCCACGCAAGCTCTAACGACCCGGGCCCCATCCGAAAGCCAGGCCAAGCCGCAGAGCCAGGGAAATTGCAGCCAAAAAGAAGTCTAGATAACGACTGCAGATATCGGGCGGCAGGAACCCCAGATATAGCGACAGTAACGTAGTCAGAATCACCGGTAGTAGCAGTAACCGCCGATGTGGGTCCCAAATGTAAGTAAAACGATTCCGATTAATGCGATAGGAACTGACAGTCAGGAGAGATGCACTTGGAGAAATGCTTCAGTTTGATGACAATTCTTATTTTTGACACTTCACTGATCTAAAGTTCTTATTCCGACTTTTATTCACATAACTTTATATGATTTATAACAAGCTTAGCAGCTGAGAATACATCATACATGTAAGTGAAACAACTTTCCGTATATGCTAAACTTCAGCAACATCTACATTTGTGTTGGCAGCTCTAATGGGGGTGGCTCAACATGCTCCTAGCAACATTTTCCTTCATTTTTTAATATTTTTCAAGTTATTCATAAATTTGAGTATTATTAGTCGAAGTGAATTAGCCATATCCTTGTGCCTCTTAATTTCACCCACAATGCTTTGGGTACCGAGTATCTCATAGTCGAAACAATCGACTGTAGCTTTTCTACTTATTTTATATGTGGAAATCAGAAACCAGAAATCTCTAGAGAAATTGAGGCGAATTCGAATCAATTCCCTCGGAAATTTCCACGGTGCCAAAACACCCCAAGGGATATAATTGTTTTTTTTTAACATTTTCATCAATCTTTTTGGACTTGGCTGCTAAGGGTTGTCACTGCCAAGATTAGATTAGGCACAGGAATGTTTAGCAACTTTTTTATTATTATTTCTTATTATACTTATTTCTTATTTCATTTACATAAATAAATTTATTTAAGGTTGCATTTAATGCGAGAATTCGCCTCTTTAGAATTGTTCTTAGGCTTTTTTCCTCAGTGTGCAAAAGTCAAAAAGGGGTAAGGCTCGCGGAAACAGGAAGGTTAAAGAGCAGGGGCCTGCTGCGATGAAAAAATCCAATTAAGCGCTTTGCAACCAAGTAACCATATAGATGGGATTAAAGTTTACAAAGGCCAACGAACGAGAACATAGGTCAGAAAGTGAATCATACAAAAAAATATTTATTTAAATACCCTGTGAGCTTCATTTCAAAGTCTCTGAATATTAAAAATTGGATTGTTCGAATTGGGTTATTAGCTGTGGCAGCAATAGTGTCTCTATTCATACAGCCTTGTCTCAAAAATCTTCCCAGATGCATCTAGGAGTCTGTGAAGTATATAAATTTCTAATCAGATTGTGACCTTTTTAAAAATCTGTTCATAAAACTGTGACAGCCACAGAACGACCGATCTTAGCTTTGATGGAGGCCTTGCATATAATGGACTTAGCTGAGTGGGAGAGGTAAGGTACCGCCTTGAGAAGGGCATCAATAATTGCATATCCGATAAGCGGAAGAGCAAAGGCCATACGTGTTGTCAACCAGCTGTCAAAGCTCCCACGGTGGGCGAGCATACACTGAGCGAACTCCAGGGCTACCCGCTCAACCCTTAGAGTGGCCCTGGCCGTCGAAGGGGAGTGGTTGTAGCCGTCGAAGGGACGGCGGTCGGCTTACAACAATAACAACTCTGAAGGGTTAACACGTGGTCCACAGATCCATCTGCCCACATCCATTGCATGCTCGTGCGCGGTTTAGCTCGGGCCCCCGATCCTGGCCCGACTTGGGCATTTTGTATATTCAATTACCGCCCGCTTCCATGTCGAACATTTCCGCTAGTGGCGGCCCTGAACAGGATGCGTTGGGGGCTGGGCGCCCGGGAAAGGGCCGCCACCCAGTTGTTTGAATTTCTAATGCAATTTGCGGCTGCAGCGCTTTTGTTGCCGCTGCCCTGCCCCGAATTGTGTGGCGTGTCGTGTCCATTAGCACCTCAACACTCATAATACATATTCATTAATGCCCCGCAATGCGCCCTTACCGCGGCAGCCCACGCACTCCGCGGAAGGGGCTTGATTAACCTCCGAGGGGAACTCTCCATATCCGGAGTCAATCTCTTTAACTTCTGTGTCTGTGGCTGTGCCCGTGTCTGGTCTCTGTAATAGATACACACTCCCCGCCTCGCCCGGAGCTTCTTATCCCTTTACCTGTGTCCGTCGAGTCGCCGCAAAATGCTCTCATTCATTAGACTCCGGGCACCGTGAGGCGTAGTGCCAGGCCCAAGTGTAACTTGATTGACTATTGTAATTGTTGTCCATCCCCTCGCATTATCAAGTTTATGCGATGAGTTTGACGAATTACCAAATACGGAAACAATCACTCTGGTAGTTGAATTAGTAGTGGTAGTGGTAAAAGTTTAGTTGGAGTGTACAGATTGAGTGTACATAATTGAGTATGCAATACTTTAGCGGATAACTTATAAAGCTCCAAGCTAGTTCCAAGAATTAGTTTAATATTTTCTAAAAATATTAAAATTAATTACATGAACTTTGAAAAGAAAAAAAAAAACGCATCTTAATTCGACAAATACCCAGAAAAAAGAACCAGTCTGGTTGAAAGAATCAGGTTAGTTTAATGGTAAAATTTAAGTTGGAGTAAACAGATTTAATAGCAATAATTGGGCATGGGAATTTACCGGATAACTTATAAAGCTTCTAGCTAATTCCAAAATATTTTCTAAAAAATATACAAATAAATTACATGAACTTGAAAGTAAAAAAAGCGCATTTTCTCCGACAAGTCCAGAAAAAAAAACCAGTCTGATTGAAAGTATGAGGTTAGTTTAATGGTAAAAGTTTAGTTGGAGTGTACAGATTTAATAGCAAAAGTTGAGCATGGGAAATTACCGGATAACTTATAAAGCTTCAAGCTAATTCCAAAAATAATTTGTTTAATAATTTATAAAAAAAATAATATATAAATAAATTACATGAACTTTGAAAAGAAAAAAAGCGCATTTTCTCCGACAAACCCAGAAAAAAGAACCAGTCTGATTGAAAGAATGAGTTTAGTTTAATGCTAAATTTTAAGTTGGAGTGTACAGATTTAATAGCAATAATTGGGCATGGGAATTTACCGGATAACTTAAGCTTCAAGCTAGTACCAAGAATAATTTGTTTAATGTTTTTTTTTAAATATAAAAAATAGTACATGTAATACTACAAGAAAAAAGATAATTTTCTCCACCAAAAACCTAGAAAAGAACCAGTGTGACTGAAAGAATGGGGTATTGACACTAATATATAGTGGCTCCTCACAAGTGCATGGAATGCGTCTAGTGTTTGACACAACTTCGTGAGACGTCGCCCCGCATAAACGTGGTGTAGAGCCCTCATTCCGGTCGGGGGCTTGGACGTGCTCCTTGTCCGTCTTGCACATTAGTTAAAGCTTGCGGCTGCAGCGCCAACAAACAACTTTGGAACACAACAAAACACTTAAGGGCAACACTTTTAATTTCGCAGGGCTAGCTTCACCCCTTCTGTATTCGTGCGTTAGTTGGGGGCGAACTTGAAACTGATGCCCGGCACGTGGACCTGAGAAGAACATGACGCCCTCGGTGAGCAGGCACAAAGACAGGCAGCCGAAAAAGGGGATAGGTCTGGGTGCTCGGCACTATTTAAATGCGATTTCAGGGGCGCCGCCAGCGGCCGACGGGGTGAGCGGCGCCCTGAGCCGCCGGCACGCGCACAAATTAGTGAGCAGCAGATATGAAAAGCTGGGCTCGTGCCGTTCACTCACTCGCAGAGCCAGCAACAACAATGGGATTGCTTATAATCAAAAATTAACATAACAATACTGTGAGCTGAGCAGCCACAGAGGAGGGCGGGGGGCGGAGGGCTGCCGCGCCGACATGAAAACAGAGGAACATCGAGATGAATTCGCTTGGCAGGAACTTAAAGCTGGCCAGGTCTTCGATTCCGACCCGCCCGGGCCCATAATGAAAGGGTAAGCTCGGGCCTGGCACTGGGAATGCGATGCGAGCGGGGCAGGGGTCGCTGTCAAGCGGTGGGGGAAGGCAGCCATCGCAGTCCAGGCCTTTACCCGGGGCGAGGGAACCAGCAAAGCACACATATCCTGAGCATTGCACAGAGAAAAATCGGAGAGGCGATGCTCTGGCGAATTGAATGTCTGAAAGTAAGGAAGGATTTAAAAGAAACCATGTTTTCTGTGAATATTTCAAATCAATTTAAATTGTGCAATAATATTGTTTTTTTTTCTATACAACTTTATGAATTTAATTAATACTCCTCATTTTGTATTATTTTAATTTATAAAGCTGTATAGCAATATACGCAATTTTATTGAATATTTTTAAGTACATTTTAAATTGATTATCCGCAACACTTTCATTGACATCAATGAAGATTTGTTCGAGATTCATTTAAATCTTTTAAAGTGAAAATTGAAGTGCTTCTGCCCTTCTCTCAGTGCACTCACGCACGCAGCCTAGACGGGCAGGCAGTCTCAGAGAGAGAGAGAGAGGGAGAGCCACAGTCGAGGGGGAGACAGAGACAGCAGACAGGCACGCATACAGCCGCACAATTCGATAAAGAAAATTCCCAGCGGGCACTTAATTTACTGCTTGGCGTTCCATTTCGTGTCCATTTCCCATGCGGCGGCGATGAGCATGCACTGTTGCCGCTCTTCTCCGGCGCGAGGATCTTGTCCGGATAAAACCTTTCCAGTGGAGAATTTCGGGGCGAGGCAAACTCTTTAAGCGTGGCAATCCACCTATTTTCTAGTTCCATACAAGTCTTCCCAACTGAAATGCATCCATTAAACGGGAATAAATCATTTACCGTTATATCAAATCCATCTTTAAAAAGATCGGATCATGTTTTTGTTTGTATTCACTCGATCCTTGCGCTGCCTTAATGGATTTTGGTTAAAAAAAGATTCCCTAGACGTGTGTACCCCTCCCGCTCCCATCACTCTCCTCCTCAGAGCAGGCATTAATAATAATAATAATAATAGTGTGCCAAATGCTCGACGCAGGGTGCGTTCAGGGGCTCGTTCCAGGGTTGCCAGGCGGCCGCGGCCAGGGGTTGCAGTGCCCTCAACTCAGCTTCAAGTTGACCGTGTGTCTTTGTTTAACTTTTTTAAATATTTGAGTTGCTCGCGGAATGCTTTTGGTGTGTACCCTTTTACAATCGTTTGTTTTTTTTGTCGAAGGATGCTTAGAGCTCTTTATTGGGCTCCTGACGCGACATGACAGTGATCTATACGCGCGTGTGTGCGGAATTCCAACTGCCTCGGGGAGGGGTGGAAAGATAAGGGGAATGGGCACTGATATATCTGTATAATAATTTCAATGAATAGGGTTTAATTTGCCCTTAAAGCACTTCAAGTAAGTATAAAAAATAGTCCGGAAAATATGCATCTTATTTAATATTTTTCCGCTGAGGAGACCTGCATTGGAACCCATTAAAGCTCAGAACAAGTCCCAGGACTTTATCGAGTCGGAAGTAGCTCCTTTAATGCGTTGAATCCTAGTAAAATGAGAAAGCCTGCAGCAGGAGTGTCCCCTCCAGGAGCTTACGCATGCGGCAGCCTAATCCTATTCCGGCCTGCCCCTCGCCCGCTCGTCCGGCGCACTCCACTCTTTGAACTGCTCTTCCACGTCAGTGGCTCCGGAGTGGGAGCAGGGGCGAGGCAAGGAGCCGCTTCTGTTCTCATCCATTCAGCTCACTCGAGACAAAATCAAAATTCAACTAATTTGCATTTTCGATTTGCATATTTACACAAAATCCGGCCTATCGTCGAGTGCAGTCCCCGTTCGCCGACTCCCTGCAAGTGTTCCGTCATTGAAATTAAATTGATTGCAAATACTGGAGATTGACTTGAAGGCGGGAGAGCCGATAAAGATGCAGATGCGAGGGAGGCCCGCCTGGCTCCATGTTGATTTTTGATAACTTCCCGACACCGCCAGCCCCGCCCGCCCCGCCGCCAGTCAGGTCAGGGCCGTAATTGCAGTTTGTGTGCCGGAGGGTTGCTCTGGCTGCAATTGTGCCAAATGCCATTAATGAAAATCACAAACACAGACCCTCCGAGCTCTGCCCAGCTGCACCCTTAACCCCTGGCACATGGCACGAAAATGCCACCCTAATTTGGAATTAAGCAGCAGAGTCAAAGGGTGCAAAATGCATTACACAAGATGCGTTAATGGAAATCCAAACGGTGCGGGGGCAGGAGAGCTGCCACTCACCTCTCCGGACCGGGCAGGGGCAAAGTTAAACAGAAGAATCATTTCAAGTCGGGAGCTGGAGACCTGGACGTTTAATAAACTTATTCGAGTGCCCGTCCCGCTCTGCTCCTTCGGAAAACTTTCGCACAAGTTCCGGAAATTGGCACAGCCCAAATCAGTTGCGAAACAAGTTGATTGAACAATTTATCAGGCGCCCAGTGAGCAGAAGGTAAACATCTGAGGGTGGGACATGTCACGAGGGCCAAGGAAGTGACAGCACGCATCTTGCTCCGACTGGGAGCGGCGGGAGGAGGACGGGAAGCCCAACCCCCGGGTCGGCGGTGTTTGCTTTGCACCCCCGAGCTGCTGCTTAAATCCATCTAAACAAATTGGAAAATTCCATAAAAATTGGTTTATGATGCTGACATTTGTACGGCATCCGGAAGGAGGGCAGTTCTCGACAGTCGGCAGTGGAATAGGAAAAGTGCAGCGAAGCGTTGAAGCCTCAGGATGGGGGCCACCCTCCCAGGTGCCAAGGGGTTTACTTCGTCGGTGACAGTTCCTAAACCCAACAGGTGTGATGCCTGGGTGATGGCGCCATCAATAACAAGCTGACGGCGCCACCAGCAAGTGGATGAATGAAACAAATCAATGGATGGAGATGGAGGTGTAGGTGGTGCCAGGTGTCAAAGGGAATCTACTGGAGTCGGGACAGAGCTCAATTTGGTTGAATGATTTAAAGCGGGAAGAGGTACTCCCAGCACCTGCGAGTCCAGGCTGATTACTGGATGGTGGATGCTGCTGGCCGAGGGCCATAACGGAAATTAATATCACTTTTATTTCCAGTTAAACTTCATTTCGCCATATAAATCCAATCTAAAAGCTTTAAATTACGCCAGCCGCCGGCAGTCCCCAGTCATTAAATTGATAAATAACCAAAACTTTGCTCATAATCGCCTTGAGGAGGCAGCTCGGGCGGGTCTAAGCCAACAGCAACATGGCAGCCAAGCCAAACATTTATCAAGGACCAACGGTGGCAAGGAGCTGCTCCCTCCAGTATCGCGCCTGGAAATGCTTGCTCTAGCAATTGGCGGGTGTCAGGATGGGTCTACGGCCGAATGGCGATCCATTTAAATTCCGCACATAAATTAACGCACTGCCCCCGCCTATGCCTCACATATGTCGGCAGCCAGTCAACTATGGCCACCGACTCCTGCCCCGCGCCAGCTCCTGGTGCAGCTCCGGCCGTGGTCTTCGTCCTGATTGCCGGCCGTCCTCCCAGTGGGCCCTGCATCCGTTTGCCGCCTCATTGGGCGGATCGTTTGAGTGACTGACTGGACGACATATTGATGTATTGGCTGCGTGCACTGAATGACTGTCCTGGCCAAATCATGTCGGCGCCCAAATGTTACTAATATCAGCAACCTGGCCGCCTGGCCGCCTGGCCACCGGTGGCTGTTTCATTACTTTAAATGCTTTACACGTACAGCGTTTAGGCTGCGGCGGGGGGTGTGGCCGCGGCAGGAAGCGGAGGCAGACAGCAGCGGCAGACAGCAGACAGGCCGGGGCGGTCTCACTCGTCGGCAGGGTGCGAGGGCAGGCACAAGCGTTCCATTGATGCAGCGGACGCACAGCAAACGCATTTCGCACGCAATTCAATCTATTTCCCTTTGTCAGGGCAATCTTTTTGTCACGGGCTGCGAGTGCGACTGATGGGAATGGATGATGTCGCCGAAGTTGCCGGCTTCCCCTCCTCTTACCTCTTACCTACGATCCCTGACTCGGAGGGAATAAAGGGGAAGACATAAAAGGCGGTGGGGATGCTGGCATCTCACTATTCACTGCTGATTACAATAGTGCCACATATTGCTTTTATGACTCACACAAGTGATCCGGAGAGTGCGGCACGTGCAAATGGCTACGAATCAGCATAAAAGTCCCCCTTGCTCAAACTGGACCAAGAGGAATCTAAGCTACATAAAAAACTCATAACATATATGTTGCAACTCGCGACAAATAAGCACACACTAATTAAAAAGCATTCAAGAACCCCTGTCCTTGCCAGGACCTTGTACAACAGGGAAGGAAGTTAAAGCCAAATGCAGAATTGTGTGGTTATCAAGTCATATTTATGGAAAAATTTAGACATAGGCTTTGCTAGTTGAAAACACATGTCTTCCGGACTTGGCATAAAAGCATTACCTAACCAAAGTTCTAAATTTGAAAAGTATTTCTGCCATACCATAGGTTCTTAGACAATATATTCTTATATACAATAATTCTGAGCAAACTTTTAAATATATTGATAATTTAAAATCCTTAAAAGCAAAGCTATTATGGCAATTGGGTCTGTTTGTAGATTTTTAAACATATTCGTCTAGAAACATGTCTAAATCGACTAGCCTGTTGAAGTTTTATTACGATATATAAAACTATCCTCTCTGTTTAGAGCAGTGGTGGCCACAGCCCTTACTCGCTGACTCTGCTGGCATACACACAGTATGCACATTGCACCAGTGGCGTCAAATTAGAATTTTGAGGCTTAATATAGCCTTTTTTAGAGGTAAATATATATATTTTTAGTCAGCTGTAACCTGTTTTTATATTATTTAGCCTCATCGTTATATTTCTTACTCACACCAATGCAGTGCTTACTTGTGAATGTATTGCTTGACATCACATGTTCTTCAGACTTTCTGTATCTCTGATAAGCGCACCCATTGCTATTTCCTTAATTTATTTGAAACCGAGGCTTCCCATGGAAGTTGACGTCTGTTATACGCCAAATCAAATTACTCCACTTACTGTTGTCAAAAGAAATGTGTGTTTCAGTTGCCCGGACTCGCACACCCCCGTGCCCCGTTCCCCGTTCCCCGTTCCACGTGCCACGTTGCTTGGGTCTCGTTCCTCGTCGCTCGTCGCTCGTTCCCTTTTCCTCAAGCACCCTTCTGTGCTGACATCGCAAAGTTCTTCCCCCATTCGCTCCCTTCGCCCCTTGCCGACAGTTACCACGAAAGATTTCCTGTTGGCATAACTCTCTCCCAACGAAATTAAAGACTTTCAATCAGAATGGCTTTATGTATGTAAGTTGCTTGCCACTTAGCTTCAGCAAGACTTTGGGGTAAAACTATAAAAAAGTGTTACATGGACAATTAAGTTTTTATGAAGCACTTCCGCTAGGTGGCGCTAGGGAGCCTGCAAAGTAAACAACGGGCACGAACAGAAGTGCACGCACACGCACACATATGAGCAAATACTTTGACTTCTTATGGCGCCAAGCGAGAGCGAAAGAGAGGGGGTGAGAAAGGGTAAAAGGGGAGAGAGAAAAGCCAGAAAGTGGAGCAGCCATGCATGTACACCGTACGTTTGTGTGTGTGCCATACAGTTTGTATTTAAATACATTTTAATTAGTATTTATTGTTTTCGTAGACTTCCCGGAGCCTGGCCCCTCAATTAAAAAACAAACCCCGACACGAGTAGCACTCAACACTTGCCAAATTAGACATGCAACAATAGTGACAGCAGTAACAGGGGTTAGGTTAATCAAAGGGCACACATACGGAAGGCCAACAACAAACAACGGCCCCCGCCCCGAAAGCTGATCCCACCCGCCGGCAAAAATCCCAATCAGAGCTGCTTCTTGCGGCGGAGCAATTAACTGCGCTTTGATTAACTCTCCGCGCAGCCCGTTGACAACGACGACGACAGCGCGCCCTATCTGCAGCCCACCTTCAGCCGCCCACCTACGTGAAACTGCAACAGCAGGCGGAGCTTAGCCGCCGTCTGTTAGCTAACAGCTGTCAATTACAGCCGCGCCTGCCTAGACGCTGTAAAGGCGGCGATTTGACAGTCCTTTGCCGTCGGTCTTCCGGATTCCGGAGCCCTGGCCCGAGGCCCTGCACGGAGACTTCCAGCAACAGCGCACACAGAGAGAAACGAGTGGGACTGAAGGAGGAGAAATTGAGGGATTAATTCTCCCAGACTAATTAAAGCTTTTTTTAAATTATTATAAATTAGTTCATTAGTCACAGTCCGTTATGACAAGTGCTAAATTTATCTGTCTGCTTTTGTTTCAATTAAAAATTAAATAATAGTTCATAACAAAATGTGACAATAATTTGTGGATCTTAAATTTCATAATCCAATAATAAATTATACTTTCGAGTTAAATTATAGCTCGATTGGTCGACCCATTAAATGCTCTATTTAGGGAAAGCTTTTCTGCTGTGTAATTAAAGTGCACTTCGTGCTTCGGACTTGGTCCTGCCATCGACTGGCACTTTATTAAGCGGGTTCTCTCTCGCCGTTGGCGCTCAGCGGATATGTCGCTCGGCGTTGTACTCTAACACGTTGTGACACTTTTAGCGCCCACTGTGCGGCGTGGGAGTGCGTGTGCCTGTGCCTTTGTGTGTGTGTGAGCCACCCCTTTGTGTTTTGGCCACAAGAAGTTCATTGAAGCGTATAATCGCATGTTAAATGTGTTGTAATTAAAATATGAATTTCTTCGGTCCTGGGCCGCTCTCGTCAGCCGGCTTGCACCCTCGCCCCTTGTATTACCACATCCCCTCAATCCCGTCCACGTCATAGTCAGCATCATGGAAGCCACCATCATTCACATTACCGTCTTCGCCGCCGTCGCCGTCCCGTCACCGTCTGCTGGCTTGTGGTTTTTCGGATGTTGTGTAATTATAGTTTCAGCCGTTCTCGGTTTACTAATTTTCGAGCATTTTATGTGAGTTTTGCGTTGAGCATAAATAACTCTAAGAGAAAGCAAGAACTTGGCAAGTATTGTGTGTTTAAAAGTGGTTAAAATTAATAAGTTTGAGGGGGATGTACGGGATTCATTCAGACTGAAAGCTTGACCTTTTAGGGGCCCGAAATCAGGGGTTGTTCCCCAATCTCTGTACACTGAATTCCCTTCGGGTTGCCGTTCAATTTGCTGCCCTTTTTCGCCTGTAAAGTTTAGTTAAAACCCCAATAATGGAATTAAAAACTCACTTAACTAGACTGTTTACATTGGATCCATTACGCAGCCCAATGAGGCACCAGCACCAGCACAGACGCCGAAAAAACGCATATTACTTGGTCAGAAGGACCTGGCAACCACCCTATCCTGGGCTGGCCAACTGCGGTGTTGTAATCGGATATAATTCCTGCTCTCCAGAGAACAGCCTGCCCGGGGCCAAGCTCTCTCTAAAAACATATAAACGGAAGAAAGGAGTGCTAAAGACAAGGGCAGGCCGCTGCTCCTGGCCCTGAAACAGGCCCTGGCAACTAAGCCATCAGCCATCAGCCATCGTGGACCATGGACCATGGACCGTCGCATTTGATTTACAAAAAATAGGAATGAAAAAAGTGAACTGAAACAACGAAAGTATGCTGGGCCCCCAGTGACACTCGCAGCCAGCTGAAGCCGGGGGGAGGACTGAGCGTTATAAACAAAAAATTAAGCGCATACGTGAGCTGCATGCGAGTCCTGTCCTTCCGGCTGTTCGCTGTCTGGTCCTTGTCCTTGCTGGTCCGTCGTTTTTGCTCATTACGAGCGGTGTGGAAAAATGAAAAGCCAAGAAAAACGGTCCGAACCACCCTCGTGTGAGTGTGTTATTTGTTATTAAACGAATCCCCGGATCGGATTCGGCCCGGCGAGCGGGCTGTCTGGTTGCGGGTCGTCCTTCGAAGTCATTTTGTAATCGAGACTGACCGCAATTCCACTGCTTACCTGTCGTCGCCGGGGTGCCCCAGCTCTACTCCTCATTAGCGTTAGTTGGGGACTCAAAAGTGAGGAAGGGTTTGCCGGTTCAAGGTGTCAATAGACGGGAGGTGACTTGCCCTAGCTGGCAACTTCATTCATCTAATTGCCTTGAGCCAGCAGTGGCCAGGCAAAAATTGCATTTCAATTCCATTCCTGATGCTTATCGGGCCTCTGGCCGTTGCCGGGACAACCCCATGAAGCCTGGGCGGGGCCCGGGAAAGCCAAATCTATTTTCCTGCCTTAGCCACTCAAGAGGTTGGGCCACTAACAAATGGCTTTCATTTCACTTGCCGACTTGCGGCAGATAAGCCGCCCTCCCCTGCCCGTCCCGGATCAAATGGAGGTACGAGTAGACGAGTCTGGGACCCGGCTTCGATTTCGCTGCACGTGACCAAGATTCCCCCTTGCGGTGTTGTTTTCCCTACGTGCACTCCGCATGTCCTGGCTCGAATGCCTCCAGACTCCGTCCTGAGGCTGGCTGCTGCCAGGACAATTAGCATTCCGAGCCGGGGCTGAGAATCTCTCCTGGATTTAATCAAAATCCGCCGGGCCTTTGTACAGGTCGGGGATGTATGTATGGCTTATATAAGTTATGTTAATGGCAATTTGTCGCTGTTTTGGCCGTTGCCTTGTTAACTGTCATAGATATATGGGCCGTTATGTGGGTTAATGAATATAAATGTCTACATGAGCAGTTCGCCGAGATTGCCGCCACAGGGGGAGTCTTGATATATCGATTGGCCTTCGATCCTGAGCTTTTCCACCTTAGGAAACTGTCACTGCATTTAACTTGGCTTTCTATGTGGCTGGAAGTTGGTTCTTAGGATTCGGGCGAGCATTGATTAAGGACTTTTGTGTCATTAATTGTGTATTTACTTCATAGACACAAAAGTCCTTTATCAATGTCCTATACCAATGCAAAGCAATATTTATGCCTAGTTATTTTAAAGCACGTGTTCAGGTCACATCAGGCACAATGTAGCAGGCAAGTGATTGCTAAAGATGCCCTTACTTCAAGTACTATTTGTATAGTTTGATATCCAAGGAAAATCTACTAAAGAGCTGCAGGAACATTACAAGCTCAGGAGTATACAGGTTCAGAGTTATAAGTCGCTTTTAATTATACTGAAACCTTCCCCATAATCTTGTTGACTTCATAAATATTTATCCCTTTTATTGTGACCTCCGTAATCGAAGGATCAGCTGCGTTCAAGACAAGCTAGTTTAAAAGTTATTTATATATATCTAGTCTGATCTTAAACTTAAACGGAAGGCAGGTGGAAAGGTTAACAAATAAAGAAAAAAGTTCCTAGAAACATTTTGAGCAACACCAAAAAAAGACAGATGTTGCTAGGAATATGCTAAGCAACATATTGGTGCTTCCAACTCAAATGTAGATTTTGCAGAGCCTCAGTATACAAAGAAACTGTTTTTCTAATGACTCCTATGTTTGTTATCCGATTTCACTTCGCCCAAATGTATTTATTTCATATCCATTATCTTTAAACCGAAAATCACGACTATAGCTTAGTTATACATATTTCCTTTTCTTTCGATATATAAATATACTTGATCTGCGTGCAACAGATATAAATGTTGCAACCGAATTTGGTAGCTCTAGCTCCTATAGCCTGAGAGATCTGTTCTTTCACACGGACGGACAGACGGGCCTGGCTCAATCGACTCGAATGGTGACGCTGATCAAGAATTTGTATACTTTATAGGGTCGGAGATGCCTCTGTCTATATAATATAATACATTTGAAGGGTATTAACCTGTGATAATGCCCCGCTTGATATTATAATTTAATTTAAATCAAATGTAACTACATTGAAGGCGAGCAAATGCTCCTGTAGTGGAGATTTCCCTGCAAAACCCAATTTATTACGATCACTAGGGTCTGTCCTTCGGAAAAACCCCATGGGCGATTTGTGAGGCTTAAGGAACAGCTGTTTGATCCTTGTTTTAATGCTGACCGACTTGGCAACCGAATGGAGAGGGAGATTGGGATCGGCAGTAATGGCCCTAGCAGCCACCACCCCAGGACGCTGCGCAGGGATATTCTAAGGGATATTCCAAGCGGCTAATCCTTTCCAAGTACACGCATGAAAGTGCCACATGCTGTGTGCAGAAAATGCAACATTTGTGTCCAAGGCCACCGGAGAGCGGTGCTGCACGTGCTGGGACGGTGGTGCTTCCATTGGTGGTGCTGCCGGTGGTGGTTCGTCTCCGGGTGAAACAAGAGTCTCGTGGAAACGGGCCGACAGCCGCGCGCACTTTAACTCCATATAAGTTGGGCAAACAGTTCAAGGAGTTCGAGGGGACACGTGCAGGTCCTAATCCCGAAACTGTGTCGGGAAATGTGGGCCAGAAAGGTGAGGACGGAGCTGGGAAGTTACCTGCAACGAGAAGAGAAACGAAAACCTTTTTAATTAAATCCCTCGCAATAAAACATAAAATTTCAGTGTTACTTTAATACAGTGCAGGATCAAGGACAGGCCCCGACCGTGCCAATTAAGATTCATAAATCCTGGGACCAATTTTTTACCGGCCACCAAATAGCAGGAAGCATAGGATATAAAAACAGTCACGATTCCGGATGGACAACACAACACGGACTCAAATTGTTTGACAATTAAAAAGGGAGCAGTCCGAATGCTGAATCCTACTCGTGTTTGCATGTATTACACCGTAGCGAGTTCTTAATCAACAGGGCCTGAATGCCTCGAATTGGGGAGCCAACGCGGCTAGAACGGCGCCAAATAAAAATGTAAATATTAATAAGCGTCAATATGCGTTCAGCCAGGACAGGGTCCTGTGGGGCCCGGAGAAGGAGCCAGCCGAACCCGGCAAACAAGCGAGCAAACAAACGCAAACGCCGCAGTCCTGCCCTCTCCGGAATTCGAGGAGGAGCAGGGGAAATGCTAACGCCCACCCACCCTCCAAAGGCACCAGTGCTGCCGTCGCCGTACCCGAACCCGAACGCCGTGCTCGTCCTCGTCGCTTGCCACTCGAAAGGACTCGGCCGCAGTCGGACGCTAATGTGAGACTAAATGCGAGCCGGAGACCAAAACCGATTTCCGCCGCGGGGCCAAATGGGTTCGAGTGAGGCTACAGTGGGTTAGGTATGGAGAGGTGGAAGCTTCGGGCTTTAATATTTTTAGAAGTCAGAGAATTGTCAGTGGATTCGAATTTACCAAGGCATAATTAAATATTTTCTTTTATACAAATAAATCACTGAAGTGCTAATGAATGCTTAAATGTTCTATGAATATTTAATGACAAATTTGAACCTTTTTCTTTCAGTAAAATATTAATATATAGCATTTTGAGAACAATCCATTGTAAGAGTAACTTAGCTAGAATGAAATATGTTTTGGATATATAATATTATATTATTATTATATATTATTATTATATTATATAATTAAGAATCGCAAATAATAGCCTATTTAATATATAGTGACCCTTGTCTATAGATTAAAGTCAAATTAGAGAGACTCTGACTTTATCTCTTTGAGTTATAAGACTGTCAACTCACAACAGACATAACTGGGTTCACTCCAAGGCAGAGAAAGGGTGTTTGGAATTCCATCTCGCCTGCTGTTCACATCCCTCCGAGTGCCACTGTGGGGGAATCGCTCGCTGCTTTTTTACGCCCGATCCCTTCCTTCTCACGCTCGCACACCAACCCCCTGAAAGACCCAATCAGCCCGCCCAACCCCTGCCCCCTGCCCGCTGCCATCGCCGTCGCCGTCATATCAACATCAAGTCATGGACTTTGTGAAATGGAACTTTCAACACCGGAAGCAGCGTGTTGCATGTATTTATGTAGATATTAGCGCAGCGGCTGGCCCTCGGGCCCTCGGGCCCAGCGCCCCCGCCCCTGCACCGCTCCTGGCCAAAACCGATCCGTACCGGAGCGTATGGCCCCGTGGAGTGTGTCCCCGTCGCTCGCCGTTGTTGTTTTTTATAAGCGCGACTATAAACCAGATTTGCAGGGCCCCGCACCCCCTTTAACCGATGGGCGAGGAAGGCCAGCCAAATTAAGGTCCGTGTTTTTGTGTGTGGAGATGCACCCCTCGGCGAGCAGAAAAGAAGGAAAGTATCGAATCAGGGGCTTTCCCCAGCCATTCAGGGAAATTAGGCATTCATAGCCCATCGAGGAGTGGAGTTTCGGCGGGCCAAAGGAGTGGAAAAACGGGGAAAATCGTGTTAGTTGACTTGATTAAACTACGGCTGGTTGGGTCTGCCTTGAAAAGCAAGCCTTACAGCAAGGATCTGATCCTGTGAGCTACCTGGGAAGAAGACTCCTGCGGGGCACGCTCGGTCACTCAGCTTCGGGGCAACCTCTGGTCATCAGCTGAAGTAGTCCAAGCAAACAGACTCCTGGTCGGCTGAGAGTGCTTCGTTTGCCTTGCCCTTAAGCCGGCTGGACAGCTCGTGCCGAGATGCCACCCCTGAGCCCTTAATCGAATGCATTGCACACACAACCCCATCCGGATTATCTCGGCCTTCCAGGCCAGAACAAGTTATTACTGCTGGCTGCTGCCGTTGTCCTGGCTGCATGTTACTGCGCTTAAAAGTGTCACGCGGAGGACCCCGTACCTACCTGACAGCCCCTGAGCATGCCTCAGCAACATCAATGGATGTGTAAGCCTTTGACTCGCCCGGGGGTTGCCCCTGGTCACTCGCCCGGCCAGAAGCCGGAACCTGTTTGATCGGAACTCGTTCTCGGCCCCTGTCCACTACTCCGGCCATAAGGGCAGAAATCCCAACGAGAGCCAGGAACAAAGAGCCGAGTGTGTCGCGTGTTCCGTCATATCGCAGGACTCCGACCGACTGACGACCGTCGATTGGGAGTGGTTGCAAAACGGTAAACGATTCCACGATAGCATCTGCGGCGGTGTATTCACGGCGATTCGGCAACGGGGGTAGCTCATTGCATAATTATGCCGTTGTCCAATGAAGTTCGCAATGCTGCCGATATAATCTAATTTGCCCAGTCCCCGGTCCCCTTTTCGGGTCGAATTCGGGGTGGTTTCCAAGCTTATAGAGACGGCCGTAAAGCAGTGTCGGCCCATTGACCCAGAAGATTTAACGCTGTTCTTTTATTCTCTCCAAGGCATAGTTGCATACACAGTGCACCTAGGACCTCCTCGGGTGCTTTGCGTGGGCAGCTCTGTCCCGAAGCCTACTCAGAACGACACCAAAGGCACTCAGTGATAAAGCTCTGACATAAGGAAATCTGTAAGTCCGCAAGGTGCTCAAGATGCCGAGCCATAAAACAGCGACGGGCAAATGCCACAAAATCCCGGCATAAAGCGCACTTCATAACTCATTTGCTGCCAGCTGGCAACAGGGCGGATGAGAGGCGAGGGGAGACATGGCAGGGTATGGATGAATGGAGCACATCCCCATCCCAATCCCCGTCCACAAGTCCTCCTCAAACACTCTCACATCTCACCCGCCGTCCCCCCATTGGGATGTCTGCTGGTCCGTTGGCTCGTCGTGTGTAATGGCAGCGATTTTCACTCTTTTGTATTTGATTTTCGAAATTGTAATGCCAAGCAATTTCGGTTTCGGTTTCAGTTTCAATTCGTTGGGGCGGAAAGGGGGCACGGGGGAGCGGGGGAGCGGCGGCGGGGGTGTAGCGAATGCGGTACATTTGTCAAATTAGCCGGGCCAGATAAGCGCCGGGCGTGGCCTTCGACGAGCACGTCGTCCCAAAGCGAATGCAATAATCCACTTCTCCGGCAATTACTTGTCTTAATATTTATAGCCACTGCTACGTGCGGGACTTAATGGGAGCCTGGATAGGTAAAAGATCTTATAGATATGTATCTCTAAGATTAAAGTAGACGAGCCTTTAAGTTAACGAACCATTCTGGCCCTTTAAATGTTGTTGGCCCGCAGGTAATTAGGGCCGCATCGGGAACTGGCGGTGTTATTGAACTGAACTTGACATTCTGCACTCTGCCAGCCCCGAGCAGAGTACACGCAATAAAAAGGATAAAACACACAGACACACGGCGCTTCAGCTGCAGGACACACATACCAGCGCAGGCTGCCACAAATAGCAGGAGGCCTCGACCCCAAACAGGAGGCAGCTGCCGTCGGGTCGCAGCGGAACGGATCGGATCAGATCGGACCGGGTCGGGTCGGGACGCACGAGTAATACTCGCAAAGCCGGATTCGAGTATTCGAGTGGGGCTGCCTAGGACTCGGACTCGGGCTGCAAAAAGCGGGATGAACGGCACGCGGTGCGCCTATGAAATTATTCGCCGGCTTGCCAAGCACAAAAATGGAAAAGGGAAAGGGGAAAAGGGAAAAGCCAAAGGACATATTGAAATATGCAGGCTCGGCATTAAAGGCGACGCGAACAAATGGACAAGAGAGGGCTTAAAGCGCAGGCTGTGTGCCTAACAGGTCCTTGGTAAGTTTCCTGATTAAGCCAGTTCTTTATATCGGTTATATTCCTATAGATTTCTCTTTTAGCCTTAACTGTCAGAGACTTGTTATCCCTTCTTGAAAAGAGAGACAAACCAACTCATTTCTTTAGCTAAATAAAATATTTCTTTATTCCAGAACAAGATGCCACCTTTATCCTACCCTAAACGGAGAGGGTCCTGGCTGTCGCGCTTTAAGCCAAATTACAAGACGCGGCGCAGAGATTTTAATTAGATGTAATGTCAACATAATGAGTTTTATGTCATCTCGAGGGCGCTTCCCCGCCAGAGTTAATCCCGCCTGGACGCACCGCTGCCGATCCTCATCCCAGCTTAAGAACCCACTGATTTTCGCGCTGCTCCTGTTCCCTGGCAGCTCTCAGCCATTCGGAGCCACGGCCCGGATTAACCGCAGGAGCAGGAATCTTGGCGAGCAGCTTAAGTTGCTCATTAGCAGCCCAGTCGCCTGCGTGGGCACACAAGGATCTCCGAGGAGGCCGGGGCCTACCTCAAGCTACCTCCGCACTAGGCGACCCGCGGACGCACAATTAAAGGACACAAAAACGGATTAGCGCCGAGCCAACAACGCGTGAGCAGAGAGGACGCCCCTCCGCCCTCCTCTGGCCACTTAGGACCTATGGACGAGGCACTAAAATAATTTTTATGGGAATTAACTCAACTTAGAATAGGGCTAGGGGTAGGGGCAGTGTGTGTTCGTGATAATTGTCGTGTGTCCTCGAGGCATGCTGCCTGTCTGGCTGTCTGGATGTCTGCCTGTCTCTCTGTGTGAACTTGGAAACTTGATTTTGCGGAAGAAGACAGGCGGCGGGAGCGGGAGAGGGAGCGGGAGCAAGGGCAACGTGCAACATCTGGCGCTAAGTACAAACTGTGATACACACAGACAGATGGAAGGACTCCGGGGACAGGCTGTTGTTGGCAGAGGGACGCGAGCGGAGCCGCACACACATCCTGGCCCGCCGCGGGACCGCGTGGCTCCTCCAGGAGCTGAAGCTCGAAGGGATGCGCGCGCAGCAGGCGGAGGGCGCTGCTGCTCGAGACGCGCCTGAGAAAAGGAAGTTAGGTAGGCAGGCAGGCAGGCTGCCTTGCAAGGAATTAAGTGCTGTGAGCTGTGGAATTGAAAGCGCCGTTCGCCGTTTGCCTGGCTAACTTTAAAGGGGGGCGGAGGGATGCAGAGGAGGGCGCGGAGTGCGGGGTACGGAGTGCGGGGTACGGAGTGCGGGGTACGGAGTGCGGGGTACGGAGTGCGGGGTACGGAGTGCTGAGGACATGGCCGGGCAGCGTGAGAACATTTTCATGCAGGATATTTTTTCAGTTCGCTGCGGTGGCTGCTCATCAAGAGTGGAACACACCCTGGTGGGAAGTTGCTACCCCATCGCACTCACACTGGCACACTCGGGCCAACAGCTGTGGGACAGACTGCCTATGAAATTTCCCAGTATTGTCGACACTTCCGTGTTGCTGGCCTCTCTCTCGCCGCTCTGCACTTGCGCTCTCGCGAAGAGAGGGCAACTCAGAATACTGGGCTCTCATCTCCCGGGCCCCTCTCTTCGGCCGCTGGTGAAGTGCACTTCACTGGCTGGGTAAATATGTATAGCTCTTCTCTGCTTCTTCCTCCCTCCTGAATTTTTCGTAACTTTGGGCTGAGCTCTCCCCCCTCTCCTGCTCGTTCCGCCTCTCTGTGTGCGAGCTCCCTTCATTCCGCTCCTTGCGCTGCTGGCTCGCATGGTCGGGGGTGTTATGTATTTTTTACAAGTGTTTAGTCAAATTCGTTTGGCATTTCAGACGGGGGCGCCGACGCCCCACCCGCTGCCTCGCCGCGCCGTTCCTGGCGTGCGGTGAACTTAAAGAGACAGGGAAAGCGAGAGGCTGCGGGCGGGGCGTTTTGTTTACAAACGTGAGGTAAAGCCAACGAGAGAATACGTCCCTACCTCTCGCTCCCTCCTCCCAACGAGAGCTGGAAGAGGCGAAGGAAGCGTTTTGGTTGGAAATTGATTTTTAGTGTGACGAAATGCGGCCGTGGGTACTGGGGCCAGGGCAGTGGAGGAAGCTTACAGGCCGTTTGACAATAGATTAGAATCTTCCACTGCACTTTGGGTCAAAAGTAGTTTGTTTAAAAATTGGGCTTAAAACTTCGCACAGTTTAGTTAGCTGTAGAAGCATAACAATGTTAAGGCTACTAAGAGATTTTGAAAATTACAGCAAATTTAATTTATAATATATTTTATATTTTATAATAAATTTTAAAAATATTGAATATTGAAAATATTAAAAACGATTGAACGAAAAAGACAAATTTATATAACCTCTATATTTGTAAGCATATACGCATATAACTCGAGACAAAGTAATTTTTACGATTTTAAAATCATATTTTAGTTCTTATTAATACTACTACTACTATATAATATAGCTGCGATCACTCAATTTATATGACAATCTGGGAAATTCGGTTGAAATCGCACTTTTTTATTGTCCTCAGTGTCAGGTTGATTGTTCTATTCTTCGAACCACAAGGGACAGGTTCAATTTCTACAAAAATGCACATATGATTTTGGTAGTTTCAGCGGAGATCGAGGTATTCTTACAGACAGAAGGACATGGCTAAGCCAAAAACAATATAAAGAATAAGATTCGTAACGCCAGACCAATTTTTAGCACTCGAATTTCCCAGTCTGGCTCTAGAGGCTCTCTTGAAATGGTGTTGACAAGCAAGAGAGCTCTCTCTCTCTCTCTGCTCTCTTTTACGCATACAGCGGCAGCCGAAGTCTGTATGTGTGCTCAAGTAATCTCAGGCATTCTAGATCTGCCTGCATGTATTCGTTTTCACAGCCCTATCGAAATATACCCTTGGCTGTTTCAATATTATTATTACTATTATATTAAATATTCAAAAACTCTTTTGTATAACTTTTGTATGATTCTTCTAATAATTAATTCGATAGTAATGAGCGGGTATTCATATATGTTTATATAAAGATATATAATGACATAAATGACCTGAAAGAATTGTCAGTAGGGTATTTAGCGGCCGACGTGTGAAAAAGATGTGGAGACAAGGATGCAAGCATTCTAAATTAAGAGTTTTAATATCTCAAATTTAAGCGAGCGATTTCCTTCCATTCTTCAATTCAAATGTAATCTAATTATTTGTATTGTTTTTGTTAAATTGTCTCCTGGTTTTGCTGTTCAAAAAATAAATATATATATATATATATATATATATTCATTATGAGATCAGACCTGTGTCCTTCAGCCTGTTTCAATTACTTTAAGTTGACACTAAGTAACTAATAATAAAATCATTGACATTAATAGAAAAAACAAATATATTTAAATCAAAATAAAACAAATGGCATTACTTTTATTAAAGTCAATGGTAAATTAGAGTGACACTGGCATATTAAAATTATATTAATTGTTTAAATCAAGTATACATAGTTATAATATACAAGAAATTGTCAACTCGCCATATTTATTTTAGGTATTTATTTGTAGAAATAAGTAGATTACCAAAGTGTACTTCAGGTATGTTACAATAGAAGTTCCAGATAAATGCCTATATCAATACAACTAATTAATTGTATTAAAAAATTCATTACAATAATTCAAATCATAATGAGTGTACTATTTTATTACTCAAATTGATATATGCTGTATGTGTCAAGATAGTAGACGGAACTACTTCTACAACATAATACAAATGGATTGTGCAAATACTTTTCTACAGAAATATTTTATGGTAAGGGAAGAGGCCCGCCTAGAGTGCTCGAGAGCTTGGTCCTTTCCCATAAAACATCCTGCGATCGGTTCCAGCTGATTTCCCTTTCACAATGCTCTCAAATTAGACGAGTCCCGGCGAACAAAGCACAGGCACTGGATGCGAATACCAAAGATCTGCTCAACCACACAGCCTCGGGCAGGGATCCGAAAGGAGCATCCTGATGCCATTTGAGGGACAGCAACAGATGATTGACAAACCGCAAGACAAATTTAAATAACTGTGCAGGCAGTCTGAGCCCGAAAGAGTGCCCCGTCTGTCCGGGCCAACATTCAAACAGATGATTGCCGACGACCAAAACAAAAGCAGGTCGAGGCAATGCCCCGAGAAACAGCTGTCGGAAGGGGAGATCGATCGCAGGGAGCAGGAGCAGGAGGTAGAGGCTGGGCCAGCGGGTGCCGGGGCAACCGGAAGGCGCAAGGTGCAAAAACCAGAAATGCGGCCGAGGGGGCCTCCGATATGTATGGAGGCATTAAACAGAAGCAGCCGTAATGAGCCGCCTGCTCCGAGTGCTTCGAGTGCCTGGTCCCACCCGATGATTAGTCCGCTAAGGACCAGGCTCGCTCCCCAGAGGGTCTCGATCAGGTAGCTCAACCTGCCCCGGTCTGTCCTTCTGTCCGTCTGTCCTTCTGTCCGCCTGTTGAGCAGCTGTCGTTAATGATCCGCTCGGCTCCTAGAATGGTGTACGGAATTATTTCGTGGCCGGGCTGTTTACAGAGCAAATGCAATCTCCGCTTACAGCCGATCTAATCTTTATTGACGGTTTTCTCCTTTCGGGTTTTGGGTTCGGATTCGGTGTCGGATATGGGTTCGGGTTTTCTTTTAGCGCTCTGTGAAAAATTGTATTTGTCAAACAAACAGTTTCGTTGCTTTATGCACAGTCCGATCTGTGGGATAAATAATGCCCGAGTCTGTGTTGAGTCTGAGTGTGAGTGAGTGTCGTCACCGTAGGTCGGCCCTTGTGGCAGGTAGCCTCGAGGAGACCGGCGGCTCGGGGGTTGGGTGTCCGGTTATCCTGAACAGCTGAACAGCGAACAGCCAGTTCCAAGGAACTTGCTCGTTTGTTGATAAAAAGGATGTTCGTGTTGTTCTTGCGTTAGGCACACATAATGAGGGATTTTCTTCCTTATCTTCTCCGTGTGCGATAATTACTTGGGTCTGGTCTGGAAAACTAGGCACAAGAATAGGGTTGTTATCGGAGTTATAGTGTCGGAAAGACTGTGGCTTTATGTGTTGTTGAGACAAATAAGAAAATGGAACTTGTCAGTATTTGCGAACATTTTTATCAAGTGCTCTTAAGTGAATACTTAGAGAATATCAGAGTTTTTAATGGAATTAAAGAACTCTTCTTTGCAAGGATCTCGGCACAACAGTGTAGCTTCTCTGGAAAGGACGCTTTGACTTCGTCAGTTAATTTCCCCTTGATTAGCGTTATGTTTGACAAAATTCTCGAGGCCTCAGGGCGGAACCACGGTACCGCTTAGCACCCAGCCCGGCCCCAGCTGAAGCCACACACTAAACACACACCACCCACCACCCCCAGCCTGACCCCGCCCCCTGATCACCCTCCCCTTAAAGCGGACGCGTCGCTTGCGCATAAAATGCGATTTTAATCACTTTCCGTTCCGTGTCGCTGGAGTGTGACAGCTACCGCGACCCCCCGGCTCCCGGGCAACTTTGTCCCGCTGCTTGGAGTGTCCTGCCTGTGGCTCGTCTTTGACTTCCTCCTTTGGCAGAGTTCCGTGCGAAATAATTCCATTTAAATATCCACACATAAAGTTCGCCTCGGGTCTGAGCTGAGCTGTATGTTAATGTAATTTTTATGCTGATTGCGAATTTCCACATTTCCGGGCGGCTGTTCGCTCCTTTGTCAGGGTATTAAGGGGCCCCAGTGCGTGCTCCAGTTGGGTTTGGGCCGTAATGCCCCCGATTATGATGTTTACCCATCGTGCTAGGCTCCGGCTCCAGCTCCGACTCCGGCTCCTGCTCCCTCCTCGGTTTCAGTTGCTCCCTCAACTGGTTTTCGGCGGGCCTTTGTTTTACTCTTTGCCGTTCAAGTGCCGCCTTTGTTTATGTCCTGGCCCGCTTTAATCAGAGGCATTAATTTAATTTAATTTGATTTAATAATACAGCCAGGCATATGTTTCGCGGGCGCTAAGTACGTCTAAGTGGTCCGACTCCGACTCCGACTCCGAGGATGATCTATTGTGTGGCCAAGCAGGGCTCCCTTCCAGGAGAGTCTCCTTTGTTCGCCCGCTGCTGTTACTCATTAAAAAGAGTACAAGGATTAAGGCAGGAGCCGCAGGTTGGGGCATCCATCAAGGTAGGAAATCGAGAAGATGGCGTGGCTTAGAGGCCTGTTGGCAGAAGGGAAGCTAGTTTTGGGTCTAATGAACTCTGGGGGAGCGCGGCCCACTAATCGCCCCAACGGGCAGGCAATTAAAATGGCCTCAACTATCTCATTTCGACCCCACTTAGTGCCCTCGCATTCCTTTGATTGGAGTTGCAGGGTTTCGGCCGGCAAATAATTTAAATGAATTTCTCGTTTTCATTCCAATTTCGAACTAACAGCGCTTTAGCAGCACTTCAAAGGTTTCAATTTCAACAGGAACGGCTCAGCAACAGCCAGGCACTGGGCGGAGGGCGGAGGGCTGGGGGCGGAGCACATGCACAAATTCAAGCGCAAACACAAACACTGCCACAGTCACACGGACGCACGCACACAGCAGCGTAAAATAATCAAAAACGGCATATAAACAAACACGAGAGCGACAACGAACGAAAGCAGCAATCGGCAGTTACAACCCTCCGCCCGCCACCCTCGGTCCTTCGCCCTCCGCCTGCCAGTCTCTCCCCACGCCCTCTGGCGACGCTTTTTGCTACCTTTCCTACGCCTCGCTCTCTCTCTCTCGCTCTCGCTCTCGCTCTCTCTCTCTCTCTCTCTGTCGTTCTCTCGCCCTCTGTTTGTTCAAAATGTTAAAATCCTGTTTATTGGATTCAATGGTTTGTTAATTGCCAATTTCAACTCCTTCCACCGGGCGCAAACTTTTCGCAGTCACTGTTCCCGGCTGAGTGTGTGTGTATGTGTGTGTGTGCTGGAGCGTCTGGGCCCATCGATGGCATAATAATATCCTGGCTATAAAATTCATTAGACGTCGCAGCAGCTCCCACCGACCACCTGTAAGCCTTAGAGTTGGTCCCAGCTCCTGTAGGGATTGCTGGAGGGGAGTGTACACAAAATTACCGTTTAATATAGGAAAGGATGTGAGTAGATCTCTATGGTATTACATCAACAGTGGGAATACTTTCAGCTTAACAACTAGTTTCAGCGTCTGCATGAAGATATATCAATATGATACCATACAAAAGGATATTTAGTTAACAATTCTCTTATATTTATAAAGATAATGGAAGTGTTTATTAATTCTAAATTCTAAGTAAAACAATTTTATTTGAGAAACAAGATAGCAAACTTACTTTATAAAACCTAAAAGGCATAGTCGACCAATGTCAAATAAATGAATAGAAGCCTTACTAGTAGTATTTAAAACAATAATATATAAATAAAATATATAAAATAGATTTACCGATCGCTTTTATGGCATCTATAGGATATATTCATCCGATTTTATAAATGTTAAAATGGTAAAAGTAAATCCTAGTTATTTAAGTACATTTAGAGAAAATCAATAATGCAAATTTTATATTATTTTACGAGGGTTCCTATGACAGCTTTATGATATACTTATGCGATCTTGTAAAAATTGTAATAATGTATATATTAAATTGGAAATAATAACTACATCCCGAGATATGTGAGTACATTTAAAGACATCCTATATCTATCAAATTAATTCTGAAATCGTTATGTCGAAAAATATCAATATTTCAGAAAAGATGTGATCATATGGAAAAGCAGCGAAGATATTATTTTTCTATTAATCTCTCGTTCCTACGACAGTTAAAATTAAAACCGTAATTTTAAGATCTATTTTTCTATTTATTTTAAATCAATCCTATGACAGCTCTATGATATAGTCAACCGATATCTATAAAATTAAGAATGGTAATATCTCAGAAAAGATGCAGACATGTGGAACAGTATCGAAGCTATTTTCCTTTATACCGATATTTATAAAATAAAGACCGTAATTTTTAAATAAATACTTTTTTTCTAATAATTTCTGATCGTTCCTGTGACAGCTATATGAAATAGTCCTCCTATTTCTTTTAAATTTAATCCGTATTATCGAAATGGTGAAGTCGAAAAATAATATCTCAGTGCATGTGGAAAAGTATCGAAGCTATTCTTTTTTCTATTACTTTTCGATTGTTCCTATGACAGCTATATGAAAGTGTCAATCGATATTTATGAAATTAAATCAGTAATTCTGAAATGGTGAAGTCGAAAAATGGCAATATCCCAGAGTAGGTGCATGTGGAAAAGTAATGAAGCTACAATTATTATTTCTTTTAATTTCTGATTGTTTCTATGACAGCTCTATATGATGAAGTGGACCCATCCATTCGGTTCTGATTTAAATACTAACTGCAATGGAACGAAGACCATTTGGAAAGTTTCTTTGCGAGGGACTAGTTGGCGGAGAGACAGACGGACAGACGTTGATCATTGCTTTAAGGAGTTTCCTGTGACCAAAATTCAATGCAGCTATTGTTAGGGTTCCAAGAACACCTCCAGGGAGAGTCCCTCGCTGCCCACTGACAGCTGACTGGTGTCACATTTAACTCAATTGCTCTGCTGCTGCGGAGACACAAAAAGCGGCAACAACGGCGGCAGAGTGGCAGTGGAGGCGGCAACAAAGGCAGCTCCCTGGCTGTGTAGGGTGGGTGCGGGGAGCTGCCACGGATATGTCGCACGAGGCTGGCAGGATATATCGGAGCGTGACAGGAGCAGAAGTCAGCCCAAAGGCAGCCGGAGACGTCGGCTCACGCACTCGACAAAAGTTTCCACGGCTTAGAGGGGTTTTCTGGCGGCAAGAGGCGATTCCCAGCCACATATTGTGATATTGTGAGAACAGAATCGAATTGACAACGCATTTCCGCATCGGTAAACCCGCGTGAGAGGCCCCCAAACTTGCAACCCCTATGTGAGCCGCCCCCAGGAGTCGGCTGGGTCTTTGTTCGGTTTCGGGCAGTTCATCATTTTTCCAAAAGCTTTTTCTGTCCGACTCTGCTGCCTCGCATATGTTGCGGAAATGTCAGGGAAATGTGCATGGAAAATCTGGCTCTTCTTTGACAGATGTCGAAGATCTGCTGTGCGCGGGTGAAGGTTAGAGGAAAATCGGAAAAGCTAGCCGCAACTAATAGTACAGCCACTCGAATCACTGTTTCTCTCTCGCTCCAGCCCCTCTGTCCGACGGCAATTGCCGAATAATGTTGAAGTCATAAAATATTTAAAATGCCTCGTCTGAAGAGGAGTTGTGACTCCACTCCCCAACCCTCCTTCCAGGACCACTTTCCTTCTCTTTTTGGTTTTCCTGCATGCGACATAACATGCTGAATTTTTAATGCGGATTATTCGCAAATATTTTTTCATCTGGCTGCCGGAAAATATTTTAAAGCATACTTTGAAGCCCCGCTACTCGCGGAGAGTGGTTCGTGGGTGAAATAAGGACTTCAATGAAGGACATATATTAAATAAACGGTTACTCGCATAAGACATGCTTAGAATAAAAAATTAGAATGCTTTTACTTCTGTGTAATTGTAGAATAATACGTATACGTACGTTGAATTTACTCTTATATTATCCACACCGAAATAAGGTATAATTTTAAGTTAGAAAGCATATTTGTTTATTGATATGAGGCTTACTTTGCTCATTATACTTATTGAATTGATTTTGTAGTCCTCTTTTCTTTATACTATATCCTACGTTTATTTTTCAATGTCTTATTTGTTAGTTTATTTATTAATTTAATATTATTATAGCAGTTGCCATTATCCCCGCCGAAATAAGGTATAATTATATGTTAGAAAACATATTTGTGTATTGATATGAGACTTACTTTACTTAATTATTTTTATTGAATTGATTTTTTAGTGCTCTTTTCTTTATATAATATCCCACGTTTATTTTACTTTGTATTATTTGGATCATTATTACTAATTTAATATTATTATAGCAATTAACTGCAACTGGGTTATTTTGCCATTGTCCCCACCGGAATATGGTATAATTTTAAGTTGGAAGGCATATTTGTGTATTGATAAGCTTATTTTGCTTACTTTGCTTAATTATTCTTATTGAATAGATTTTGTAGTCCTCTTTTCTTTAGATTATATTCTTCGTATATTTTTTATTCCCTTATTTGGTTCACTATTATTAATTTAATATTATTATAGCAATTGACTACAGGTGTGTTTCTTTGCCCATAAACTGACCTGGCACCTTGTGGTAATCCTACTATTGTTGATTCCAAGATGTAAGTTTTATTTGAATGGAGATTTATCACTGCTTAAAAGTTTCATATTGCCAGCCGGCATAAGGCAGAAATTAAACGTTCTTTTTGTAGTCTTAGCAGTTGCTAAAAAGAGAAAATTAAATTTCCACATCTCGGGAAAGAGATGAAAATGGACGGGTGAGATTTAGGAGAAAGTGAGAAAGTCGCTTGGAGGGGGCTGTGGGGCTGTGGGGCAGACATCCAATGAATGGCATGCAGCGCAGGAAAGATAAACCAACAGAGCAGTCTGCTGACTTTTAGCCCGCACTGTGGGCGGCGGCGGGAGGAAGGAAACGCACGGGAATGCGGGGGTCCGCCCCGACCAGGCCAAGTCTCTCCTTGGCCTCCCCCGGAGAACAGACAGACGCCGGCAGAGACAGAGACACTGGCATGGCAAACATTTTTTCCTGCTCCGCCACGATTTGCTCGTTTTAATTTCTTTGCCATTTGCCTGCTACATATTTTCACACTTTATCGCCGCTTCCGAGCCCCTCCTGCCACGCCCCCTCCTGGCTTAGCCCAGCCCAGCCCCTTTGTTTGTTTGTTTGCCTGGCTGTCTGTCAAATGAATTATTTGCATAGTTTCGGGCGCCGCAGAGCAGAGCAGAGAGGAGTCAGAAATGGCCAAATGATATGGAATCAAACCCGGAAAACTGCATCTAACGCGGCGCAGTGCGAGTAGTGGGGCTAAGCACGGATTTCCACGCCCTGCGCCGTCGTGTAAACATTTATTTGATGCCTGAATAAGTTTTAAATATGCATGTCCTGGCATAGAAGTCTATGCACTCTGCATAGAGTAGAATTCGTAGGGCGGCCCCGTCCCCCTTCCCCCCGCCGACTAATCGCATGTGTGATGCAGGCTTAAACGCCGCTCGCTGTGGCAAGTGATTGAAAGCTGCAAAACTCATGAATCATCAATCATGAATGAGTTGAGTGCCTGGGAATCGACTGGCCAGGCGAGGAGTTAGCATTTATATCTCCTCAATACTTTTGTTATATTTTTGTGGCCTTTCCGGGTGAATGACTGAAAATATTAAAGGACCTAAGCCTAAGCAGTAACTTTAATCTAGGTATATACTTTATATTTATTTTAATTTAAGCAGTCTTAATGACACAAGTATTATAACTATTTGGTATATGCTAATACATTTAGTTTCTATTTAAACTAGAAAGCTTGCATATCATGGTAGGGATTATATGTTCTGTAGATTCCCTTAGACGATAGCAGTTAAGTTAATAGTCAGTTAAGATAGTTAAGCCCGGAAAATCCACTGAAAATATTAAAGGATCTCAATTGGGCTCTCATGCACTTTTAGTAATTTTAATCTACAAACCCGTCTCTATTTTAATTTAAACAGTCTTAAAGAAACAAGTATTATAATTATTTGGCGTATCCTAATAGATTTTGTTTCTATTTAAACTGGAAAGCAAGCGTTTCATGGTAGGAATTATCGGTTCTGTAGTATATCCTTAGACGTTAAACCCGGAAAAATCACTGAAAATATTAAAGGACCTAAGCTGGGCTCTCAAAGATATTCAGTAACTTTAATCTAGATATATATTTTGTATTTATTTTAATTTAAACTGTCTTAAAGACACAAGTATTATAATTATTTGTTAGTTTCTATTTAAACTAGAAAGCTTGCATATCCTGGTGGGGATTATCTGTTCTGTAAATTTCCTTAGACGATAGCAGTTAAGTTAGTAGTCAGTTAAAATCAGTCAGAAAATCCACTAAAAATATTAAAGGATCTCAACTATGCTCTCATACATTTTCAGTCATTTTAATCTAGAAACCCGTGGAAATTATTAATATTTTAATTTAAACAGTCTTAAAGACACAAGTGTAATTATTTGGCGTATCATAATACCTAATACATTTTATTTATATTTAAACTAGAAGCTTGTATATCATGGTGAGCATTATTTGTTCTGTAGATTGCCTTAAACTATAGCAGATGGGTTAAGCCCGGAACATCCACTGAAAATATTAAGGTATCTCAACTGGGCTCTCATGCAATTCAGTAACTTTAATCTAGAAAACCGTTGGTATCATTCATAGTTTAATTTATACAGTCTTAAAGACACGAGTAAGTAATTATTATAATTATATGAAGTATCCTAATTCATTAATATTATATTTAAACTAGAAGGCTTACATATCATGGTAAGGATTATCTGTTCTGTAGATTCTCTACTGGAATTATGGCAGATGGGTTAAGCCAGAAAAATCCACTGAAAAGGATCTCAACTAAGCTCTCATGCACTTTCAGTAATTTTAATCTAGAAACCTGTCTATATTTTAATTTAAACAGTCTTAAAGACACAAGTATTATAATTATTTGGGGTATCCTATTACATTTAGTTTCTATTTAAACTAGAAAGCTTGCATATCATGGTAGGGATTAAGGTATTATCTGTTCTGTAGACGATAGGGACTCCACTCAATCAGCAGGATTCATTAAATCCGACTGAAATAAAGAAGCTCTTCACCGCTGATTGGCTGCCTTGGACTTTACTGTCTAGTCTCAATTGCCTGGCTGCTTTTACACAAAGTCGGACTGCACTTGAAACTTGGCGGGAATAATGCAGAATCCTTTCAGGGACCGGACCTTGCCCTTGGCGCTCCCCGCTCGCCGCTCGCCGCTCGGCACTTGAGCGGCCAATGCATTCACGGCCAACTATTCGGCGCGAGTTGATTAAAAACGCTTCGCGGCAATGAAGCGCACCGAAAAAATGGGCGAAATAAATGACTTTCGTTTAGCGGCGAGCGGAAGCGACAAA
Source organism: Drosophila pectinifera (assembly GCA_008042775.1). Lineage (NCBI taxonomy): Eukaryota > Metazoa > Arthropoda > Insecta > Diptera > Drosophilidae > Drosophila > Drosophila pectinifera. The sequence continues at coordinate 116,973 of VNKC01005277.1, read as the reverse complement.
CTATGGTGGCCATTGTGGACCAGCCACGGCGCCTGGGCCGGGAAACTTTTCAAATAGACATTTTCAAAGGCTAACTTTATGCCTTACTTCACTGCCTGTTTGCCAACTTTTTTATCAGCAGGCCCAGACCGAGAGCCAGGACCAGGGCCAGAGGAGCAGGCAGACTGGCCGGATGTTTAGCCCGCCGGGTTAGGACGCCGCTGCAACGGATTGTGGGGCACAAGGGGGGCTGGGACTCCGGTTGTTTCGTCCTGTGGTTAGGCCATTTACAGCTAGGAGCTCGGCCAGCAGACTGTCCACAATTTATGATGTATGCAAGTTGGCCAACAGCAGGGAGCGGGCCTGGAACACCCGCATTTATGTGCGACTATTTGGTTTATTTCAAATAGAATCACATTCGCACACTCACACACACATACACACACTAGCACTCACACTCGGACACTTAGTGGTCTTTATTGGGTTGTTGTTGCCGCTGACCCATGGCCGGCACCCACAGTCGATGCGGTTGTTTGGCCATCCCCCGCCAGCCCCTCCGCCGCTGCCCGGTTTTTATTCTCGCCGGGAATGAACCTTTTTCCAGCATTCTCATTCAATTTGGATCCACAAAACACACACACAGGCACCCACACACATTTGTCATTATAGTTTATGTAGTTTGCGGTCACATTTGGCCAGGCCATAAGGGTTAGGGCCGCCGCTCCCCGCTCCCGCTCAGGCAGAGCCCCCGGGGTGGCCCAACTCACAATCGAGTGCTAATTTTAAATGTATATGGATATTTTATTGCTGCCATTAGAGTTATTAGACTGAGATCTGGTAGTGGCCGCTCCTGTTATTGTAGTTTGTTAAGTGCCAAGATAAGCGAGGTCCTTGGGAAGGGGTTTGCTAGTAGACTCCCTTAATAGGAATAAGTTACTGCCATATAAGCCAAATATGCGGGGCAAGGGCTGCTCCCCAAGGCCCAGCAGATGCTGGAATTATGGCCTGATTCCTTGAAGAATATCTGCACTTAAAAGTGGCTCAAGATTTTCCACAGCTCAGCCATGGAGCATGTTGTATTTAAGGGAGTGTCATCAATAATCTGTATAAGATTAAACAAAATAGGGAATACTTTCTGGCCATTTGAGTTCGCTTATGAGCGGGCTATTAGGAAAAGGACTCTTACCAGCTATGCTTAGGACTTTGTTAGCCAACACCTTTTTTTACACCCTCCTGGGTATTGCCAATTTGTTTTAGAGCTTTGAGTGCTTTCTGGGCAGAATTCCTTTTGTGGCCGGCGGGTTCCTCGGCCGCTATTTATGGCCGTTTTCTGCGGACCCTTTGCACGCATGCAGCCCTGCCCCTCTCCCTCCCCGGGCTCGACCTTTTACGCCCTCCTACCCGCCGCCCTTCGGGGCGCAGAGCCCTCGCAACAATTCGGCATAAATCAAAATAACTGTCAGCGGAAGCGGCGTCCATAGTTTTTCGGACCCCCAGCGGAACGAAGGGGGGATGTAGAAGCCCAAGGGGAGAGGTGGATGCCCATAAACAGGAAGGCCGTGACCATGTCCATGGCTCAACGTTCCTGGCCGGGAAAAATCCGAATCCGGTGTGTCGCACAATGTGCAGCGGAACTCCGATTGAAGCAGGACCAGGACTGCCCCCACACCCCCCTAGACGATGCCACCGCTGTCATTGTTGTCGCCGCCATTTGGCAGCCAGTTTTTTCTCCACTTGCCTCTCGGCGGCGTCGCCATAATTAATTGTCCAACATCCGCGGTCAGCTCAAAAAACGAAGCCTATTTAGAGGAAGTTACTGGGGGTAGTGGCACCTCCACTCGGATATCTATTAATAGCGCCGTGCAAACTAATCAGCTAATAAAGTCTACAAAAATACTGTTGGCTGGGGCTGTCACTTAACCTGAATGAACTTTGCGCGAGTTCCATTTCATTTCGAACAAAAGCAGACTCTGTCCCAGCCCGAGTCCGTCATTAAGTCCCGAACTGCTGTTGCTGCTCCGCTGCCTGAATTTGATGAAGTTTTAATAAAACCAGCGACGGCGACAGCGACAGGAGCTCGGGAGGGGCGAAACATCTTTTGCCGCTTGCCTTTTTTGGCCCAATCAAAAATTAATGAGTGCCAGGCGCTTAGAGGTGATAAATCACCTTGACAAAGGCTCCAGACCAGCAGAACAGGACCAAAGGGAATCAGATGGGCGAGCAGCAGGCAGAGGAAGTCGGAGGGGAGGAAGCACTAGGACCAGGGAATACGATGTGGAGTGGCCATAATAATAATGAATGTCGTCTTTGGTAATTTGCTTTAATTGCCACCAAAAGCGCCACAGCGAAAACAAGAGACCTGGTCTGGGGAGAAAGACCTTTTAAGTCTCTTGTCTTCTGTTGCCAAGTTCAGAAATATCTGATTTCAACTGAAGTATGTTTTCTTGATCGGTGACAACAGACTCATGATCACTAATGGCCACCTCGATCTTTAGAAATACAAAGGTATGGCCAAAAGAATTTACTTCAAGGATTTACAATTTACACAGACTTCATGCCGAGTAGTTACTATTTTTAGTTCCCTATACATTAGACTTCACATAACTTAAGAGACTTATTCTAGTTTTCAGTGTGCATTTATGTCTTAAATATCTTCCATCTTGCTAACTTCCTGTGGAAGGCTTATAAAAATTATATCTCTTTTAGGTCGTATTTCAGGCAACTCAGACCAACCAAAAATTAAGTAATACTGCTCATGATTATTTACATTAAAATCATGACAACAATTCTGTAGTAACTAGAGAAAGAAGTATGAAGAAAGCACAATATCTAGACATAGTTTAGTCTTTGCTAAGTCATGTTTAAATAATAATTAAATAACATCTTTCATCTTAGTATATTTTAGAACATAATCCTTAATCTGAATTTACTAAAACTGATCAGAGTCACATGCATTCTTCAAACTAATTGTTAATATATAAATAAGGATAATTGATTTGTATGGCTTTGAAGAACTTGTACTCTAAATAATAATAATGATTTTAGTTATTAGTTAGTTATACAAGTTCCTAGTATTTACGACGCAGGAGACACTTAGCGCTTTCTAAAGGATTTGCGATGAACGCAATGACATAATAAAATAATATCGGATATTTCGAGGACTTGAATCAGTACGACTTTGCGACTTACTTAAAATAACATTTTTCTATTTAGATTTAGGACAAAATAAATTGCACATCCACAGGATTCTCGACAAGAATCTGCCAGATACTTTAGTACTTTATATACGATATATTTCACCTCCGGAAAGCGGCATAACGACGGATGAACTGCGGGGCCAAGAGCTCACCTTTAAGGGTGGTTAGAGCACTGTAGCTTCAGTATCTCCTTTCAGGATACACCCCACCGGGGGTGGCTGTGCCGCAGAAGGGGGGAAACGAGGGGCACGCAGCATGACGCGGTATTTATTAATTTCCTTGACAAATCTGTTGTGCTGAGTGGTGTTCTCTCCGTGTCGCCCGCCCACCTGTCCGCCGCAGCGCCCGTGTCCTGGTCTTGTTTTGAAGCACTTTGTCAAACTTTGCAACAACTTTGTGGCATACCACGGGGCCAAGTCGCAGCAACTTGCTAAATGCCCAGTCACACACACACACACACACACGTCCTGGTGGGGAGCAGGGAGCAGGGAGCAGAAAGCAGGGACAAAGGAGCAGGAGCGAGGGAATCACTTGAAAAACGCAAAAGTAATAAACTTAATTGGTTTGTTCGCAGTTACTTGTGCTCGCTCAGACGACTCCTCTCCAGCATTATCACCCCGCATCCCCCTGGAAACTGAAAATCCTTCACAGGCGGCACCACTCGAGCATTGCGTTGCGTTTTGCGCTTTTAAGTAGCAAAGTTTTGCTCTCGCCTTGTTTTGCTTTATTTTTTCCGCTCGCTTTTCAGCCAAAGTGTTGAAGTTTGCTCTTCGAGTGGCAAGAGGGGGCGGGGCCACACACAGACACTCAGAAATAGAAAAAGTTTGCCTGCATTTGCAAGAGCAAGAAAAATCGCTCATACGCCGCGTTGACTCGGCGCCGCTCCCCCTCTTACCAGACTCAAGTGCTTATTATTTTATCTAATGAATCTGTTTGGGCCACCTCGCCAGTAAGCGGGGTCTAGTCTCCCTATGAATACGGCAGAAGTTTCACAAGTGCTTCAGTTCACTCGGAAGGATCCCGCCGCCGCCGCCGCATCCTTGCTCCTCCTGATTTCTAAAGTTCTGCGCCAACTGTCTATTTGCCGGCACTTTTATTGCCCCCATTTCGCCACAACTGGGCCGATGTGTGTAGCCTGAGTAATGGATATTTATAATGAATTTTTTGTTGCAGAAAATAGAGCCCTGCGAGGACACTCGGAGTGAGCTATTTTGGGGCAGATTCCGTCTTGTGTTGCCACAAGCCACTCACGACGCCGTGTCAACTCAGTTGGCCGCTGGCAGGCAGCACATAATTATGGCCAGGATACAGGCAAAGTCAGAGGCTTTCAAGACAGTTTCCAGCTAAGCAGGCCCACATACTCACTGGAATATGCGCAAAGGAGCGGCAGGAGAGCATCCTTTCTGCGGCCGCCTTGGCTCGGCACTCTCGACTAATTGAAGCCAGGGCAGGATGCGACTCACCTGGAAAGAGAGAGGGAAAGGAGGCACATTTAGTAAGACGGAGGAAAGTCGACCCAGGACGTTGCTTAAGCTAACTTTAGTTTCCCACTCTTCCAGCCAGATGAAGTTAGTGAAATCGTGTAAATTATGTTTAATAGATAAAGGCGGGCAGAAGGAAGTGCTCCGCACAGGAGGCTGTCTAGACCAGCGACTAATGGAAGCCACAGTGGGTGAGTCCTCGCTGGGAATGGGAGGGATCCAGAGGGCTCCCCCAGACGCCTACCAAAATCTGCAGGAAGAAAGTTTCCACTTGCAGCCAGGCAGTTGACAAGAGTCCTTGGCAGCCTCGTGTCATATTATGTCACTTGGTAGTAGGACCCGGAGCAGGGCCGGGACAGGGCTTCCTTTGTGGGCCTGCCCGCAGGCCAAAGTAATAAGTCTGCGACAAAAGGGGAACAAACAGGGCCTGGTCCAGGCCGGCGCGTAATGAAGCTGCCTGGTTGGATGAGTCAGGCCAGACCCCTCGCCCCGACTGACCATATGATGCTGTCTGGGCCTGGCTTACAGCCACTAGCTGCGCCTTGGCCCGGCCGTGTTTACCTGGCTGGAAAGGGCCATAAAAACAAAGACAAATAAAACCCGAGAGACGCTGCCGCGGCAGGGAACTAATGTGGAATTTCAGGTTAAACTGGCTTCGCTCCTCCGCTCCTCCGCTCCTCTCTTCCTGCTGGCTTCGCTCCTAAAAAGAGAACTCTCCTTCAAGGATGCAAAGTCATAACTCAAAAGTCTAATATCAGGAGCGAAAGGGACGGCAGCGGCGCACGCCCGCCAGACTGACAAACATGTGACTTAATAGTGGCCCGAGACTGCACACTGCAAACTGGAACTGGCTGGAGAGGCGGAGGAGCAGTCTGCGGCCAGGAGGAACTACAGGAGGAGGGCCTCAGACGTTCTTGGCCTGGCTCAGGGATACACACAAGCATATGTTCCTCGGCTCCGAGTTGTTGCCTTGCGTCTCAGCAGGTTGTCGCTGCCACAGCCCCAGCCTCTGGCCCCTGGGTCCCCCGGTTCCCATCAGCAGCAGCAGCAGCAGCAGCCGCGCTTAAGTCAAATGCTAAATGGCATTTGGGGACACCGGCGACAACACCAGAGTGAACAGGAAGCAGGGCTACTCCGGCGAACCGAAGCTCAAGATACCCTGGCAGATAAATCAGTTGGTAGTCTGGTAATGTTCCATAAATAGGTAGAGTCAGGGGAGAGTCTGGGTTATCCATCCACCAAAAGTTCTCTGAATCATTGAAGTATTAAGTGAAGAACTAAGAGTTTAAATCAAATCAAAACAATAACTTCTTTCTATAAGTATAGCTTGGGAGGTATACATACATTTTTGGTATCACTTATCAGAGGAAGTGAGTCTAACTTTACAAGGACTTCTATGCTCCATGGCAAGACAGTTGGCGATTGGGAACACTCCCTCGCGAGGGTATGCCAGCAAATACACACATCCACTAACAGCTGAGGCCCGACTTGAGCTGCGTTCCGAATCTGGTTCTGCCTCTGGCCGGGGTCCTTCTCCATCCTCCATCCTCGAGCTGCCTCCAGCAGCAGACGCCGAATTCGTACGTCCCCGACCCGGACTCTGTCTGCGGTTTAAGCTTTTTCTTCTGCCACTTTGGAGAACGGAGAACGGAGAGCGGAGAACGGAGAAAAAGGAGTGTTAAGTAGCGATTCGGGCAGACTCCTGCCCCCGCCGCACATGTGGCTAGGTAGTTTTGACTGGCTTGTCACTCCCTGTCAGTTGCAAGTAAGTGGCTCGGCTGCCGGTGGGGCAGGGTCTTCGGGGGCTCAGCCTGGCCGGGCCTCCGCAGTGGCGATAAGATCGGAACATCGTGGCGGCTTGTGGCTTGTTTACAGATGCCAAGTATTTGCCGAGCGAAAGTGATGAGCCGCCTGAAACCCTCTGGAGAGCCCCACTCAACCCACTTTATCATCAGTCCGATAGTGCCCTGCTCCCGAGGAAGGGGGCAGTAATCTTGGGCTCCTCATAAGCACTCGTGCCCCGACTTAACCCCTTTCTGGCCAGGGCTCCCCGCAAGCATAATTGCTCGAATGTGGCCACGCTTCCAGGAACTGTTCGGAGCAGAAAAAGTGTCCGTATCTCACCCATGTCCTGCCAAGTAAATTGACTACTCCTGCACCTCCTGCGAGGAGGGGAGGGGAAGAACTACGGACAGCAGTTTACTTACAGTTGCGAGGCGAAGGTGGAAAACTTTTTCTTTGGCCCGGCACAAACTTTTCCGGCTCACACGGGGCGCAGGCGGGCGGAGGAGGTTCGGGCCAGCCCCGTGTTGACAAAGGCCAACTGGGGGGGAGGGGCGCTCAGCTTGATAAATGTAATGGGCAGAAGCAAAAGTGAAAATGGCAGCAAATTAAACGCACAAAAGTTGAAAGCAACTTGGGCTGAGTGATGCCAGGACGGAAGAGGGAACTTTGCTGGGCAGAAAAAGGGTTCGTACCTTTCCCCGGCAATTTTAATTAAAATAGGAAAATGATTTTATGATTTACATGGGCCACTGGCAGCACTTTAAAGCCGTTTTCCTGTTAAAGTCTCGGCCCGGCTCGAGGGCCCTTTCAATTTGTTTTCGGCTTAGACTCGCCTGCAAACTGCCAAAAACACGCGCATTTCCGAGTGTTTTTTCGCTGCTCCTTGGGGGAATTTGCATAATCTTAATGCGGGGCCAGGAGCCAGGAGCGGCGGGGTGGGGCCAAAGCCTGCGCAGACAGCGAAGCGTCAACGGACAGGACAGCAAACACTCCAAGTGCGGCTCCCGCTCTTAGCAATCCCAGCACTTCCAGCACTTCCAGCGTCTTGAGGAATCGCAATCCGGCCGACTCCCCGCCAGATTCAATACCCTCTCCACCTCTGGTGAGTGCCTGCAAATAATGGATGTCGGCGATTCGTTCCGGCGAATGGGTTCACTTCGCCCCCCTGCCTTTTTCCATGTGTGCGAAAAGTTGACAACAAGCCGGCCCAAAAGTCAATTGAGTGTGAAAAGCCAGGCCAGTTTAATTTCCAAATAAAAGGGCTGTGATTTCCCGAAGGCGAAGGGGTTGGGCCCACGAACTATTAGCACACGTCTCGAGACGGGCAGCAACCCCTGCCAGGACCAAGGAGCGTGCCCCGGCTCCTTTATCTCCCTTAGCTTGCGGTTTGTATCGTTGACACAGCCCCTGCCCCCGTCTCACCGTCTCCTTTCAATTTACAGCCCTCGCGGGCCGCACAATTGACAGTCGTTAGCATAATTATTACACAGGGCTTAGTCGGGCTCGATGGCTGGCCGGGGGTGCGGCTAATCCTCGGAGCAGCCCCCGAGATGTCATCACCCAGCGTCCCATCATTTAATAAGAAATTGCTTAAGAAATTTAAGAACTTTTACCGGGCACCCCGGGGGATTGACAGGGGAGTGCAGCGAACATATGATGTTAATTTCTTTGTTGTTTCCAAGGAAATGGGTTTGGCCGGAGATAAGCTCAGATTGATTCCGGACCGGGACGGGGGCGAGTTTAAAGTCCGAGTCCGTTCCCCCAGCTAGGCGGATGTTAGCCATCAGGAGTCATCCTGGAAACAGACTTCAGATAGTTCACTTCCCACCATTTAAGGAGCACCCTATAATTAACTATGGCACCACTCCAGTGGTCCTGCTTAAAAATGAATTTATTCTGAGACTTGGAGCCATCTGCGACCAGCCAACTCGCCTGTAATGACAGTTGATTTAGTTGGGGGCTTCTACTCATAGATAGTTGTGCTAGACGGCACCAGATCATTAACTCCGGCGATTGCGAATGCTAACGGCAAATGAGAACCGGGCACGTGATCCGGGCACCCCAAGGATAAGGAGGGGAGGCTGGGCCGGAGAGCGCCCGAGTCTGCTCCGAGTCCCAATTTGAATTTCACAAGCCATTGATTTTTATTTGATTACCACGACAATGAAGCGACGGGCGCGGTAAACTCTTTCGGCCAGACCGGAGCGGGACAGCTGAGCGGGACTGAGCGGTGCTGGTGACTGAAAAGGCGAAAAAGGCGAAAAAGGCACAAAGTTGGAATGATTTTGGGTAAAAGTTTCGTTTTGGGGCGACAACTTTGCATGTCATTCGAATGCCGGTGTCGTGGCTGGAATTTTGAGATTCCCTTTAATACCCGGTACTGGCAGAAGTTGGGGGTATTCCTTGTTATGGGCCAGGAAGGAGTGCTGCCTTTTCAATATATAGAATATATAGAACAGATATCTACAAGTTTAGAGTGGTACTAGAGGGAATTACTAGCATTGTTTCAGGAAGAAGGGATTGCTGCCTTTCCAAGTCCGACTTATTATATGTTCTCTAGTAATCGAAGCATTCGATTTCCGATCAGTTATTATTTGATTAGTTTTATGCCGACTTTACTATTTCAGGGTGTTCCTTGAGTGAATAGATAGATATACACACAATAGATAGCTAGAATATAGAGGGTTTTTCAGGCCTTGATTCTGGAAGGAAAGTTAGCTGCTTTTCCAATATATACAATATATAGAACAGATATCTACAAGTATCGAGTGGTACTAGAGGGAATTTCTTAGCATTGATTCAGGAAGAAGGGATTACTGCCTTTCCAAGCCGGACTTATTATATGTTATATATATCCGATGTTATTATTTCATTAGTGAGTGAATACCCACAATAGATAGCTATACTATAGAGGGTATTTCAGGCCTTGATTGTGGATGGAAAGATTGCTGCTTTTCAAAGCCCGACCAAGTGGTATTACGTCATTATGTGATGAAGGATTTGATTCTCGATCAGATACTATTTTATTAGAACACACAATAGATATCTCTGAGTCGCGTCTCGGCTTCCCCTTTTTCCGACTTGTTGTGGGGGGTGCGAACCCTTCCTGAGGTCCTTGGGCCCGGGCTGAGTTGCATTGCACGAATTTATTGCAGCACCGCAGGAAGCAGGAGGGTGGCTACAGGGACAGGAGCAGGAGCAGGAGCAGCTGTCCTGGGACCCAGCAGGCGCTCCGCTTCGGCTGTCAGAAGCTTGTCAGAGGCGTCGTCGCCGCCACTCGGTGGTGCAGGCCGGGTTCCGGGTTCCGGGCTCCGGGTTCCGGATTCCGGAGTCACCATTGAGCAGCTACCCCCTGCCCGGCCCGGCCAGGCCGCTGCACACAATCGCAAAAAACTTGAGACAATCGAATCAAACTCATTCGCCCGAAATCATCGACGTGTAAAATTACGAGATAACATTGTTAGCTGTCCCGGCGAGTCCTCGCCTTGCCCTGAGTCCTGGGACACGAGTCCTTCTCCTGCTCAGCCACTCGTGGAAATGTGTTCAGGATTTGAAATTGAATCGCATCGCGCTTAAGCAAGAAATCAACGACACAACGACACCCATTGACGACCACATAAATGTCGAAATATGCAGTCGGGGCGGCGGCAGGGGTCGGCCCAGGACATCGGTTAGTTGTCAGGGGAATGCCAGCCAGTGGCAGCTGGGCCCTGGCCCAGTAGCCATGGCCACTATCCCTTAGCCCGACTGCACATTTCTGAGGTTTTCATTGTTGGTTAGTTGAGTTTTGCTGTTTGAGTTGTCAGACGGTTGATGGCGCCCGGCATTTGGCATTTGCTTGGCTCGAACTAAGTTTAATTGGTTTATCCTTTGTGATTGTGCGGCCCCCGTCCTGAGAACTCCACCCCCACCTCGGCCTGGAATTCCAGGCAGGCCTTGGGATACTTTGCTTATGAGCGAGTGTAATTAAGTCGCTTTTGGGCAGGCCGATTCTGGCGAGGAGAGGTGACAACAGAGGCACTCATCTGGCAAATCCCATTTGAGTGATCGGCGGGGGAAAGTACACAGTGAAAGGATCAATGAAGGCTGATTACGGAGCACTTAAAGGGTTGCAGTTACCCATTAAGCGACTTTTGAGGAAGTTATGGCACTGCAATTAAGCTCACTACCAAGCAGCATGGATCAGTAGGCGAGTGAGGTGGAGCTCAGGTGAGCTACTCCTACCTACTCCTCCGAAGAGGACAGGATCTTCTGGCTCCTTCTCTCAGTGCCCCGCATTATTTAGATAGGTTTAAGGACGCCCGGCAGACACGCCTTCTCCGTGCCAGACACGTTTGGCAAAAGGGTTTCGCTTTCATTCAAGAGTGGGCGGGACACTCGGCCCTGCCCCCCATTCCGCCTGTCTATCCAAGGAAGACAGCATTATTATAGTCGTAGAATGTCTTTCGTTTTATAATTCGACCTGGCCTTAAGGAGGCAGAGAAGAAGGGGGCTCTCTGCATCCCCCCGCCAAGCTATCGAGGAGCAACTGCACAGCTGTCTGCCGGTCGTCGGTCGCCGGCTCGCCTCCATGGCCATGTCCAGGGCCAATTTCCAAGAAAGCAACTCAAGAGAACTCCAAGTTTAACTTTTTACGCTTGAAGCGCCTTTCGCTCCAGTCTGGGCTGGGGCTCAGGTCCACGACCAGGCCCCAAACCAAGTGCCAAGCAGGGCCACAGGTTCTCGTGCCTGTGCATTTAACCAGCAACTTGGTCTGGCCCCGAACACTGGGAGAAAGGCACGGGTAACTACTGCCTTCACCTCAACACAGTATGCATAGGTTATGATTTTTTCCACTGTATACTTACACATTGACCAAGTTAGTTACTTGACTGTGGGTTAGATCTATAGACCAGAAAGGGTCTCGTTTCTCCTTGCCTTTATTGCCACAAATTCGATATTGGCATCAGCTTTTTTCTCTGAGTGCACCTCTCTATCTGACACGGCCTGGCTGCTCCCCTTTTGCATAATTTCACTACCCCTTCTGGGCTCCCGACCCTGCCCATCCCGCTGGCCCTGGCTACGTTTGCTTAGCTGGAAGTTGGGCCGTCCACCGCCGCTGTTTTTTCAGCTTTTGCTGAGAAATCTGTTTTTAAGTTTCAGCAATTTAATATTTTAAGTCCACAAATTGTTGCCGGCAAGGATTACTGATGGTGTGCATTCTAATAAGCTGCTAATTGGTTGCCGGTGCAGACGGCCGCCTGCGAGGACATTGTAGCCAGCTAACGGTAAAGCTATACCCGTCCCCCTCCCCGTTCCCGACTGACGCTGGCAGGCTCAAATGCTTTTAGTTTGAAATTTCATTCCGCGAATTAAAAACTTAATAGCCTGCGGACGCGTTTTTCTCGCAGGCCAACTACTAAGCTTTTCCATCATAACTGTCGCCCCCTCTCCCTGGCGTCTGGGGCTTAATTTGAATCCGCCTTCCGCCTTCCCTACAGCCTCTTGTAGGGCTGGGCTCATCCGGTAATTTATAATTACTGAAATTGATAGCCGAGCAACTCTGCCACTTTCCCCCAATCCAAGTGCCCCGACTTTCCCGTCGCTAAGGCCGCCTATCGATCGCCAGCCAAGGGTCCCTTTTTGAATAACAAATCGGATCATTTCAATACTGGAAGATGGCAGATAATGCTGCTGAAAGGGCCAGGGGTCTGGGCACAGCCCGATCGCAATCTGAAAGGAGGACAGCCTCTCATGTGCACATCCTATTTTCATGGTGCCTGAGCAGAAAAATGCTGCCTCATCATCTGACTTCAAAGGAGTCATTTGCACAATACTTTCCTCCATTCCTCTCCACTCGCCGGGGAAGGAAGTCGGCGGAAGTCCTGCTCATTATGTCCTTGGCAAACACAGCCAAGACATGGCCCGGACATATGGACATCCCTTATTTGCTGCTCTGCATCAAGAAGCCAAGAGTGTTGCCAAAAAAGGGATAGAAAGTAGCCAGGACTTGACTCAAGTTAAATACTGAAATGGGGAATTTATTATAGAAGCTCTATACTGATTATAGTGGGTATGAATCCACCTTGATACTGGATATATTAATTGTGGAATGGTAACTGAGTTAACATGGTCAAGCTAGCTATCTTGGCAGCACTGGCACACTTTCCTCCAGTGGCAACAGTTTCCCAAGAAAAGGAAAATAAAAGGAAAAACTGCATGTTATCATTAGGGAAGCTGCGCCCCTCGGTTCAGAAAAAATGAAGTGATTCCCCACCAACAGCTTTAATCCGAGCGGTCTTTGCCGTTAAATGTGGCAGGCGGTCTTGGCCTGCAACTGACGGCATCAGGATGCGGAATCTGCAGGAGCACAGAGACCGGGGGACAGGACCCTCGCTTGGTCTTTTGGCCGCCGCCGATGATGATTGAAATGCGATTAGGGTCGGGGTCGGGCCCGGCCAGGGAGAGTCAGCAGCGAGATTTGGCCACTGGGGCATAACAATGCGAGTGATGAGGGCAGACAGTGTGGCATTGGTTCCCGCGGGAGGGAGGCGCTGGGACGGGACGGTAATGCCAACATTCATGCCCATAAATCGCTGATGTTCAGAGGGGGCACAAATCATCTGGGCGGCGGATTATGCGAGGTCTGCTTGTCCCATCCGCCGGCGGCCTGAACTTGAATTCGCGAGTTAATTGGCATTTTGTGCGGTGGCCGTTCCGTATGCTCCGCTCTGCTCCCAATATTATAATTATTGGGGCTTTAATCGGGCTTATTACGCTCTCGTGAACCCACTAACCCGCCGCAGAACAAGCCGGGAGCCGGCAGCCGGGAGCCGTCATCATCGGGATCAGCAGTTACCATTGACATCGGGGCGGTTTCAATTATAATCGAAACTGGACACGGCTCGGGGCGGGTAATTAAGGCAGGGGAGTCCGGTGATTATGCCGAGGGTTGATTAAATAGATATTCCATTATATTTGCTGGGCTTCGTCACCGCGATCCATTGTTTGGCGCCACAATTCCGTTGATTGATGGTTAATCGGAAACGCAGCTCTCCCGAATTTCGCCGACTCACCCTGACCCTTCTCAAAGGGTTCCTGGGGACAATGACTGGTTGCAGGCGAGTATATATCATCATTAGGCACGGGCCAAGCGGCCTTAGCCAGTATCGACTTACTCCGGCCCCTCTCCAGCCTCCACTCTCACATTCCCCAACTAATTAGGCGCCAATTTGGAGCACATTTTACAATTCATTGCACAATAACGCGCCGAAAACGCGTCAAGTTCCCATCGAGGAGTCGAATGGCCAATCTCCGCTCCAAGTCGCTCTCCGCCTGCCAAGTTCAATACTGCGGCCCGGTAACCGGCCAAGACCAGATCCGCGGGAGAAGGGGCCGGGCCGGCGGAGAGTGTGATATTGACAGCCATGGACAGGGCAACAACGAATGGTCAGCCAGTCGCGGCACATAAATCAATTCCGCTCGTCCAGTCCGAGTTGCTCCGCGGGAAGCGAGTCTGTATATTTCTTAGGTTATACCCTAGTAAGGGGTAGATTAGGCTGATCATTTATGTCTTTTAAAACAGAAATTCTTTTATGTTGTAGTTGCAAAAAGATCAACTTTATAGGCCCTAGAGGCAGTTCCCTTTCGCTTTTTTCCTCCTCTCGAGTTAGGGCATTCAAAGTTCGTTGAGTGTGGCACCCATCGAGCTGCGATATTTATTTCTCTTTAATTTGTGATTGAAAAGCTGGGCGCAAAGCGAAACATGTTTGGCAATTAATTGGTTAATCAAAATGATTAATTTGCATGAGCCCGGAGCACGCTTTTGCCATTCACATTCGCAGCTAAATTAAAACTGAATTTATGAGCTTGGAAAAGCTGTGGAAAATGGACAAAATCGAGAATATGGACTGGGGGCGGAACAGGAAAAATGTCAATGCCTGAGAAGCTGGCCAGGCATATAAGTTGTCCCCCGAGGACAGCTTGGCTTAGGCGATTCGGATTGGATTTGTTGGCATAGCAAATAGGCCGAGGGATATGACGGGAGTAGGGAACTGAGAACAATGTCTCCGCTTCGGGAAGATGCTCACTTAAGTCGTCTACTGTCAAGGCGCTGGCCGAGTGCAATTAAAACATAATTAAATCTCATTAAATTGGCATTAAGTATACGCCATGTGGCAGGGCAGAGGCTCGCCGAACTCCTCGCTTTCGGCTCGCAAAAAGAAAGCAAAAGCAATGAAAAACTCAAAGGACAAGGGGGATGAATAAGGAGGGGAAAGCGGAGGCCCAACGATGGCGTGCTCTGATAAAAAGCCGAAGCAAGACTCAAGTGGGGCCAGGGGCGAGGAGAGCGGCGCAAGCGAGTGAGTGAATGAATGAATGAACGAGTGTCTGACTGACTCGACTGTCTGCTGGTCACAGCGAAAGGGGTGTATGGGTGTGTGGGTGCGCGTGAGTGTGTGCGTGAGTGTGTGAGCTTCGGGCTTAGGCGCTGGCTCTATAGGCGCAAAAAGCGACACACAAATGACACTCCATAAAAATGAAGACAACGATAATGATGATGATGATGGCGATGATGATGAAGCGAGGGTGCGACTGTGCGAGTGCGGGAGTGAGCGGGAGTGGGATAATAATGATTTCAAATGTCCCAATGCTGTCGTCAGCCTTCGCCCGCTCTCCCCTGCAGTCACAATATTCGAATCAAGGAACACAGGGCTGCTAAAGTAATGTTTTAAATTAAGTAATTTGCATACGACTGAGCAGAGCTTCTGGGTGCTCCGCGGAACGTTCAAGGCGGGGGGGAAGGTCTCGAAAGTGCTTCTTTTATACTTTTGCATTAGCATGCAAATATGACGAAACGAATTCTGGGGAGGTAGTGGCCTTTACATCATTGTCCTTGGAGGGGACCCCAAAAGAGAAGTCATTCAAATAACTTGTAGGATTTATTTGTACTTTTTAAGATGGTTCTGACTCTTCTGCCATTTATTTCCTAAAAGCATATTCGGCTCGGCCCTACAGTTTATTAGCATAGTTTCTAGACAGAGTCAAAGCAGTAGTTCATCTTGACCAATTTCTTAGAACAAAAAATATAAATAAATTCCAACTGGAAAAACGTGATTTAACTGATGAGTGTAAGTATATTCATATTAAACTTGATTTAACCGAGAACTTCAAATGCAATTTAAGTGTAGAATTTCCGACTGATGAGTACTTCTTAGGTGTAAATATTACACGATTAGAAAACACCAGCTGTTCTGCCAGAAAATAGATTTAACCAAGGACTTGCTGTGCACTTTAAGTCTCGTAATTCCGACTGATGAGTGTAAATATTTTCCGATTAGAAAGCACCGCCTGTTCCTGCCATTGAAATCTGTTTATTGAGCTTAAAGGTCTTCGCTTAAGGGGGGGTCTAGACCCCAGTGGGCTATATATCTACCCAACCGCCTTAATTTGCCAAGCCTCGATAAAACACAAGCGTCGCCCCATCTTATCTGCCTCCCAGCGCCATCCGAGGATTAGATTTACTGCTTAACTTTGCCTGCGCCTCGGCTTCCAGGCCCAGACTCCGCCGCTCGGCCTCCACAAAGGCACAATAGGCAATACACAAGTAGGTGTATTTTGTTGTTGCTGCCGCAGCGTGCCGCATAATTAAAAAGTCAAGTGAAAAATCACATTTTAACTCAAACGGAGGGGCTGGAGAGAATGAATGAAATTTTTGCGCCTGAAAGCAGTCTAAAGTAATAAGTTAAGGGGGCTGAAGGGGTGACTTCGCATACCACACCGAATTGCGTCAAATGCAAATGCGTCCATTGTGCTTAGAGCCATAAACAAGCGGGCTGCAAGCGCCTTCCCAGGGAGGGAGTGGGGCAGGAACTGCTTCTCCTTTGGCGTGAAGGAGGAGGACACGGCAGACCCGCCACAAACACTTGAGGCACGGCAAGGAGCGAATGGAAAATCCGGACCTGCAACCGAAGGAACGCTGTTTTCCTCCGGCTCGCTCTGCTTTTTGTGGGCCCAACATTTTGCCGTGCCAAGCCCAAGAGGCAGCCGAAAGTGGCAACATGCCTGCCCGGGAATTACGGCATTATGCAATTAAATATTTAAAGTGCTGCCAAACCATTTCCGGTCAGTGGCGTGGGCACTAAAACTTAAGGAGGTGCGCAAAGTAAATTGTTTCTGATTGTGCCGAAATTACTGCCAGTCGCTTTACTCGATATAAAAGCTGGGATATAAAATTCATCGAGCTTAAACTAATATTACGAAATTGTTTTTGAAACGTTTTAACTCAAACGAGATAATGTATTAGTCGGACAACTATGTATATAAAATATCTGACATAGGAATAATGGGAAATTATAATAAAAACTTTTTAACTTCATTGTAATTCAATAGGTTTATTAATGATTTAAGAATCCAGATAGCTCTACAGCTGAGAGGCAAGTTTGTGTTGAAACCTACGCTCGGACATGGCTAAATTAACTCGGCTGTTGATGCTGATCAAGAATATATACATTTTACATGGTCGAAAAGGACTTCTACACTGCTTTGCAATCTTTCGGCTAAAATTATAATACCCTGCAATGGTAAAACAAGTACGAAAGTTCAGGGTGCCCGACTGTTAAACACCCGGAACCCAAAGCTTTTTGCTTCAGTGGCAAGACTCTCCAAGAGGTAACTCCGATCGACTTTAAAAATAAAATGAAGAAATTAATAAATATTAATAAAAAAAAGAAAGTTTAAGCTTAGATCGAAACCACGGTTCGACCCTCAACATACCATCTGAGGCGATTCTAAGTACGAGCGAGATGGAAATAGAAAACCGTTTCTGTGCAATAACTCGCAGGTTTATAAGCCGACTTTACTCAAATTTGCAGAGTACTTCCATACAAACTTGAAAAGTAAGAATGTGGACAGTAAATTTGGGAGCTGTAGATATTATAATCTATATAAAATAAATACTCAGGTGGACTCGTCTAACTTGTTAACAATATTCTTTATAGGAAAATAGGTGTTAACTTAATATGTTATAAATATAAATATCCACATAAATTACTTTACTCTTAAGAAAACTATCTAAATTCTGGCACACTTCCAATCTGGTCCATCAAAAGACAAGATAAGTTAAAGTCAGTAACTTACTTAATTTCAGTAAAATCACTTATACTTTAAACCGCTCCCCTAGACCCTGATTAAACCAAACTAAGTGAAGTCCCGGCGAGTCAAAGCCTCCGTTGAGTGCTTACAAATTTCGCTTTCCGCTCCCAGCAGCCCCCATCGAATTGAATATTTCGAGTTGTTCCCGCTGGAAGCTTAAGTATTTCTACTTTTTTAATTTCATGCAAATTTTCTTTTTCAAGATTAATGTCTGCGCCAAAAAAAGTTTTCCGAGGTTCGTGAGGAGGACGAGCAGAAGCTGGGAATGGAGAGAACGCGTAAGGACCATGTGCTACTCGAACCTGTTAATGCCCTTTAGAGATAATAAGGTTATAGCTTCTATTCCCACCATGGTCCTATTTATCAATATATCCTAAAGATTTCAATGAAAGTTAAAGTTTGAAGCAAGGGCTTTGATAACTTAAATAAAAAATAACTAAAGATAATATGTAGATCTTTAAGAACCTTTTAAGAACTACAGGCATCCCTTGGTTAGAGCATTTGAACAAAAGGCGTTTATCGCATTTAAAATGTTTTTTCTCCAGGCGTAAATAAGGCCCAAAACTTCTGCCTTGGGGGGCGTGGCAGGGGCCAGGGCTGTCTGCCTGTATCCCCATACGCCCCCAGACAACCCACACAAGACATTTGAAATGAAAATTCGAAAGAATTTGTGTTTGTTTCTTCCCAGTGGAAGTGCATTTAAATTTAATTAAGGCTCTCCCGCATAACCCTTAAAATGGCAGTTTGGGCCAGATAAATTCGTCCTCATTTGGGCACTCTTAATGTAGATGCTTAATCCTTAATCCCAGCTTCAAAGCCAGTTGGTAAAAACTTTTTAATTGATTTCACTCATTCCATGGCAGAAGCTGGGTGCTCCTCCTTTTCGCTTTTCTTACAGATTTTCCGTTTTAATTTCCCTTTCCTTTGGCACGCTTTGTCGCCTTCTAATTGTAGGAACGAAGCTCCTGGGGCAACTCCGTTGGATAAATCCGAGGAAAGCGATAATTATTGCGGTTATAGGGAGCTGAGCTAAATGTTTGACTCCTTGTGAAAAGTTTTCAAGTAACCGATTTGTCCATTTCCCAAAGTCGTTAAGGAGTCATCAGAAGATTATAAGAGTTCTCTGATTTCGGGCCTTAAATCGCTGATCAAGAGAGGAGTTATCTATTGGTATTTGCCATGAAAAACCTATTCCCATTGCCACCACAATAGCTGCGAAAAGCCGGCTTCAAAATAAATAAACCCCGATGGCAGCCCACGCGCTGGCTTCGGCTCCGGCTCCGGTCGGGACTTAATGATGACAGTAAAATGACTTAAATCGCTGTCAATGTTGACACTTTAACAAATTTTTTCACTTATGCTCTTTTAAATGCACCGCGAATGGATGGTCGGATGGTCGGATGGACGGACGGATCCCGAACGGGGAACATGGCAAATAATTATGCGAAATTTTTCAGCACACTTTGTTCATTGTGGCTGTTGCTTTTTCAACTCCAGGCAGCCCAACTTGGCGTTATTTTGCTTTTGTTCAGTTTTGCTTGGCTTGGTTCAGTTCGGTGCGGTTCGGTTCCATGGCAAAAGTTTGTGCAAAATGTGTTTATTAAAAAAACGTGGCATATATTGTTGTTGTTCCTGGCGTTGTGCATCCTGGCAACGTTTTTGATGACGACAATGATGATGATGACGGTTAAGCCGTCATCATTGCATTTGTTGTTGTTGACTGCCTGCCGGGCGTGTTCATTCAACCGCATATAAATCGCAACAACAGCGGCAACACCAACTGCAGCCGCACACTGAGAGAAATAATGGCAATAAAGTATATCACAATAGAGCCGATATGATTATTAAAATAATTTCCAATTAAATAATATAATATTGATGATCTTGTAAAGATTATTACCAATTCTATTATGTTACTTGATGGATTTTTACCTAAAAGATTATTACCAATTCTATTATGTTACTTGATGGATTTTGATCAAATGTCGAGTTATATGCAAATACATATTACAAAATATCGAGGCTACATATGCACATTTTCCTAACATTTTGATGTTCGTGTCTATATGTTATAGTGATCTGATTTGTCTATCCTTAACATGACTATATCTCACATTAACTGCAGATATTTAAATTCAAAGGTGATAATTAGTGTATTTTTGTTACTTTTCAGATTATTCCTTTGGCAAATAGAAATAAATAAACTACCTGCAATATACACTTCCGATCTGTGCTCTCTTTTCTCTGAGTGCATTGACGGACATTGAAAAATGCAACGGAAATGCGAAAAGCGCGACGGGGGCGTGGCACGGTGGGACGGGCGAGGGCAGGCGGGAGGCTGGAGGCGGCACCCAAAAACATCGGCAAACAGCAACAACCACTGCAGTTCGAAGACCCGTGTGGCAACCAGTTGATTGGGAAGCCGAGAGGGGCACGGAGCGGGTACGACTCGTACCGCAGGAGGTGGGTAGGTGCCCTGCAGCTTTGCCTGTTTGACTGACTGACTCGGCTGGTCACATGGGAGCCGGAGGGGGAGCCAGCCTGTGGTTATCCGCGGGCAGCAGGTGAGCCTCGGAGTCCCCATTGGCCCCTCCCCCCTTTGACCCGTCGCATCCAGCCTTTCGCTTTTATCTCCATGATAAAGCGCGACTTGCAACGCGCTGCGCGGTGGAAGCCCCAGTGCCTGCCCCTTCGCTGCGGAGTTATGAGAGCACGCTTCATAATCGTGAAGAACTGGAATGGCTGATGGGCTGAGGGGTAGCGGCTAATGGGGTAATGGGAATAGGGTGCACCGCCTGCTGCTTCGCATTTTTCACAAAGAGTGCGCTACACCTGAACTGTGTGGGCATGCTGGATTTGATTGCTCCACCGGCAATGGGCTCGCTGTTGATTACGGGGAGTGGTGCCGGTGGCGATGAAGTCATTACTTTGTGAGCCGTAATCGCTTCGATTAGTGCGGGGTAGGATTAATGGCTCTGCCTAATATGGCACATCAATATTTTCACGCAGCTATCAATAAGAGTTAAGAGTGTTACTTTTAGACGTATTCAAATGAAGGTAGTTCTAAATCATAAACGGGAAATAACGTTCTGAAAATGGTCTAAAAGTAGTGAGAAGCACTTATCATGGATTCATATATTCCGCAGTTTGTTTCTGGCAAATATTCCAAATATATCATTGTTAAACGTTTTTTAAAACGTTTATTATCGCTGCTAAAACAGCTAAAGAATGTAAGAGTCAGATCCGAACTTTATCGAGAAAGATTCAGGTCGAGTATATTACATGGAAATAATCACACTTCCAGAAATAATTTATTTACTAATCCAAAAACAACAACAATAACATAATGACAACAGTTTAAAGATTTTGAGCATCAATAGTTGTTACTGGGAACATATTGAGCAACTCCCATTTGTGCTGCCAACACAAATGTAGACGTTGCAAAAGCTCAGCATACGCAGAAGCTTCTTATAATAACTCCCATGCTTATCATTCGTTATTCCGGGTAAAATAACATTTTTTATAGAAGCTGTATACATTTCAGTTAAGACCTTTAAAGTGAATGGTAGATTACATGTTCAAAACGTCTGATCAATTGTCCGATTTAATTTTTAATGGAGATTTTATCAATTCAATAATTTGCTTGAAATCGGAGAGGACAGGGATTATAGTAAATAATTATTTGGGATATTTTCAGTTAAGCAGTAATGTATGGTATATCAAGTATCATCAAGGGCTCCTGCGACCCATTAGCTGTTATCTTTGGCCACTCAATAAATTCCATTGTGCGGATATCCTTGATTCGATTTTTGATTTCATTTAATTCCATTCGCTCTTTTACCCCCTCCCAGTCGGTCGGCTGATGGGACAGGAAAAGGGCACTCGCAGTTCGGGTTGGCCGGAGCCGCCATCTCTCGTGCATCTTTGTGGCCGGTCCCATGAGCACCCCCTCACCATGGACCCCTTATTATCTCCTCCGGCGCACCGGCACTGACTGCTCCTCCGGCCCCCTTCGCACCAACTCGTTTAATTGAATTGTTGCTGTTGTTGTAATTGCTTTGCTACCGTTTTTAAAATCAGCCAGCATTCCCGGGCAACGCATGTGCAGTACCGCCCCGCCCCTCCCCGCAGCAGGGCACTTGGCTGCATTTAATGCCGCTGCTGCTGCTGCCTCCCTGCCAACTTTCCGAACTTTAAACTGGTTTTTTCTCCCGCTTTTCTGTTTTACACATAACTCGTCGCTTATTTCTGCTGTCGGTGCGTATTAATTTCAGTACACCTTACCGATCCCCCTCCCCGCGGCTCTGAAGTCCCATTTTTGGGCAGCTGGCGCGCGTGCGCTCGCATGCGTAATGAGGCAAGGGTTACGCATACGCCGGGTAGAGCAGAGCGGACAGCGGACGGCGGACGGGACGGACGATGACGGGATGGCACTCGCTACCGCACTCGTGTCGCTTGCACCTGTCGATCGATCGACCGGGCGTCATGTGCCGCACGTCGCTTGTAAATAATTCATGTTGACAACTATTTTAGCTGGTCGCAGCTCTAGTTGGTCGCGGCTGACAAACGACGGCAGCGACTGCGATTGACGGAGTATTAAATTATGATTGACACATTGACTGCCTGCCTGCCAGGCCGAATGACTAACTAACAGGCTAGCAGAGCGAGTGAGCAGAGCGGCTCTCTTATCACTGCCCACGGAACAGTAGGGTGGACCTCACTTGTATTTGAACTCAAGGTGTCAATAAAAAAAATAGGTTTGAACATGCCTAAGAGTCAAATTTAATGGATATTAGCCTTAGAGATTTGCTCTAACTTGATTTATTATAATTTTAGAATTTAGAAGAGGCTTCTTGCGGACCCGAGGGCGCTTCCATTCATTAAAAGTTAACCTACCTTACAAAGGTCCACCTTAGTGATGTACACTTTTAACCGGCCAGCAGAGCGAGTGAGCAGAGGGAGTGGCAGGGCGGCTCTGTTATCACTGCCCATGGAACAGTAGGGTGGACCTGACTTGTGTTTGTCAATAAAAATAAATAGCTTTGAACATGCCTAAGAGTGAAATTTAATTGATATTAGCTTTAGAGATTTGCCCTTACTTGATTTATTATAATTTTAGAATTTGGAAGAGGCTTCTTGCAGACTCGAGGGCGCTTCCATTCATTAAAAGTTAACCTACCTTACAGAGGTCCACCTTAGCGATGTCCACTCTTCACGTTGCTCACACATATGCATATGCCAAGTAACATACATATGTATGTAAACACATCTTTGTACACATTTCCCTGTTATCAGGCATCGCAGGTGTTATTGACCTTTGTGCGAAAAGGGGCTCACATTGCTTACCCGTTCAGTATCAGCTGCTGACTCTGAATGGTTTGTGAGCCAAAATGTATCCCATGCAGGAATAATAATGAAACAACGCACTGACTTATTCCTAGGGATGTATCCAAGGCGAAATCCCTTACCTGCAATGAAATAAAAAGCGGAAAGAAAAGATGTTAATTAAAATCTTAGCGCTGGAGCGGATTAAAAGGACGGATGAGGGCAAGTAATGCTCGAACAATTAACAATTAGCAAGTTTATTGCCAAACTGCACAAATCATGTCTGGCAAAAAGGAAGCCGCTCCAATGAGGCGTAAGGCGGAAAAGATTTTAGGGGATGAAAACGCTTAGCAGGCATGGCTGGGGTGGAGGGCATAGAATCCTTCCACATTTCCACTCGGTTGCACGGCGCCCATTCAACATGGCCAACAGGGACCCCAAAACAAACAACCAGCCAGAAAACAGCGCCAGAAAAACGCAAAACAAATGCAAAAGTTTTCTAATTAAAATCGCGTAAGTTTTGTGCCAGCCTCGTTAAATTTTCCCTAGCCCAAACTATCGCTCTTCCGCCTTTCCCACAGCCAGGACTTCTCTGCCATCTTCATCTTCATTTCATGTTGGCCGTAATTGTTTGCTAATGCCTTGGCAAATGAGCGGCCCTAAGGGCGGAGGAGCCCGCCGAATGGACAAGAAGTTGCAACTACTTTCCGCGGTGTCACCAGAACTCAAGGTATGTGTGGAAAAAGCTCGGAAAAGTGCTGAGAGAACGGGGAAAATGAAATTAAGAGCTTGACACGCAAGGAGGAAATCACGCGTGACACGACGGCCAAGGCCAGCGAGGCAACAGGCGTCAGTCGGTCCCCGCCCTGGGGTTCTGGCTCACTCTATCGTTATTATTATATTCCATATTTATAGTTGTATTTACAGTGGCAGCCGGAGGGATGGCGCGGAGCCGGCCATGATGATGACGATGTGGGTAATGAACGAGCCAAGTCGGGCCAAGGACTCCGTGCTCGGGAGCAGTCGTTGCCGGCGTCTAGACTCACAAAACAAACATAAAACGAAGCCAAGCGGCGCACGAGGCGGAAGCAGTCCCACACACACACAGCCACTCCGCCCTGGAATAAACTTAACGCCTCTTTAAACTTATGAAACATTGTATCCTGCGAGACGCTGAGCCTGTGACCCCACCCCACTCCCGCCCGCTCTTGTGCGGTGCCAAAGTTTTAAATTCTATTTTGGAAATGAATTCTTGATTGTGTGCTTTCCTTATTTCAGGGTCTGAGCCGAGGCAGGGTTGCCACGCCGCCCAAAGTAAAGTCATCTGGCAGCGCCATTTCGCTGGTAAAAGGCAGCGGCGGAGAATGAAGGAGGCGTGCAGGAAAGGAGAATGGCGGGCGTGATGGAAACTACCTTATCAGCAGCAGCCGAAAGGATATGAATGGGAAGCCATTCCCCGATGTCGTGTTCCGGACAGGGTCGACTTGATAGTCACCCTACTACCCTGGTAAAAAATTGTACATGAGAGCGACATTCTCAAAGACTTTCGCTTATAATTGTAGCGTTCCTAGCTTGAGTAAATAATACTTTAATCGACCATACACATAGAATCAAGTAAATGTTATCTATCTACCTAGTTTGGTTCTTACTACAGAATTTAAGAAATTTCAAATAATAATAAAAATATTACTTGTATCGATCCTTCATTCAAATTAGTTAGATTGCTATTTACTTTATTTTTTTCACAGATATTACAGAGTTATTCTTAGGCTTTTGCCAGCAAGTTAAGGGCATGCCCCGACCAATATATATATATAGATCCTTCATTAAAATTAATGAAATTTATATTGACTTTATTTTTTTACAAATTTATTTATTATTCTTAGGCTTTTGTCAGCAAGTAAAGGGCATTCCCCGACCAATCCTGAACTGGGTATTATGAGCAGAGCGGCATAAAAAATCAGCAAAAAGTGAGCACGAAACCGGAAGGAAGGAAGACACACACATACAGGCAGTCGGAGGGCGAAAGGATACCCACGCACACAGCGACAGCGACAGCGGGAATACACACACAGAGCAGGACAGTAAAGTGCCAAGCGACTTTTACAAGGGTCGACAAATATGAGGCAAGCTCTCGTGGCAGCAAACGAACCCCGGCCGAGGCCCGAACGGGAGTGCGGCGGGGGTGGTAACGAGAAAAGGCAACACATTGAGCGCTTTAATGTGCTCCTCCCCCGCAGCCCACAGCCCTCTCTCTGCACCCTCTCTGCTGGCGTTCGCCGAGCGACGCCCTTTAAGGCCGTCTGCCTGTCTGGCCTCGGGGGTCGCAGCACCCCTCCGGCCGCCGCTGTGTTAGCTTAAATATTTTATGGGGTGTCAGCATTGTCGATGTCGGCGCGATTGTCTCTGCCGCCCTGCCGCCCTCCCGCCGAGTCCACCTCATCCATGTGAAGCGTTCGTTCCTTTCTTTATCGGTGCGTGGCTTGTCTCTTGTGTTCGGGGCTAAAGTAATTTCAAATTGATAAGCATCGCCGTCGAGGTGGGTCTAGTTGCGGGGTGGAGCGAGGCATCGGTACATTAACTGATTTGTTCCGTAAGGAAATCGAGGCAGCCACGTCGCTCGCTTCTCAAAGTCAATTGAAATTAGGTAACAGAGTTTCGCAGGGCTCTGGGGCAGGGAGTGCTGCATATCCGAGGGGTGGGAGCTGCAATTCCTTGTGGCATGCGTATTCTGCGCCTGAAACTTTTACCAGCCACTTGAGCCCAATAGGAGCTGCTGGCCATCAGCAGCAGAGTGCAGAACTCAAAACGCAGAATGCAGGATGCAGAATGCTGAAATTTGCATAAGTTTGTTGAGAGTCCAGACCTGGAGACTGAGCCACTCGAGAGCCCAGGCAGCTGGCTGGAAACAAGGAGATAAACAGACAAACAGACAGAGGCAACGCCTGGCAGACGGACTTCAAGTAGCCAGCCATCAGCAAGACAGAGCTCTGGCAGCAGTAGCTGCACAGCAAGAAAATGATAGATACAATAATATATACAATATACAATATATACAATATATATGCAATATATATACCATGCAATATATACTTAGATTAGTGTCGCTATCAATACTTTCTGTAAGCAGGCATTCTAATATATACCATTAATTAAGATTAAAGAGAACAAGTAAAAAAACTACAGTCTAAAGACTGTTAAATACCTGGCACTCAAAGCATTGTGAGTGATATTAATATCTTTCACTTTGCCTAAATAAGCTCAAATTTATGAAAAACTAAAATTAAACAGGATGGAAGACGGAAGAAAATGTTGTCAAATGATAAATAATGTTGCTGGAAACATGTTGAGGAACACCCAAGGACAAATGTTGCTAAGAACATGTTAAGCGACATGTTGGTGCTGCCAACTCAAATGTAGATGTTGCAGAAGCTCAGCATACAAAGAAACTGTTGTAGAGCACGTCCGCACAAATGTATTTATTTCAAATCCATTTACTGAAATTGCTAAATGTGCTTTGAAATCATAATTTTTCCACTGATATATCTAAACTATATTATTTGTGTGGAAAGAATTAAGTAAAGGGTGTAAAGTAAAGCAGATTAGATTTTCCACAGTGTACAACCACAATGAGGACAGCCACTCAGGCAGCTGTTTTCGGCCGTTGAGCCTTCGTCAGTGCCTTCAACTGCAGCTGGTGGGGCGGGCAACGCTGCGTATGCGTATTATCAGGAGTCGACAATAAATTATGTGTCAATTACAAGAGTCAATTGCATTAATCATCGCAGCGACTTGGCTCTAAGATAAAAAGGCGCCTGCCATCTGTTTCGCTTGTCAAGAACGAGGGCGTGGCAGCTCGGCCGCAGCTGCAGTGCAGAAATTAGAAGGAAAACCCGTTCGCCAGCTACTTCTTTCTCCAGATATATGCGTAGATTGTCATAAATTTAACGCAGTCGACATGGAGTTGCAAACTTTTTGGCAGCAGACAGGCCAAGAGCCCGCCCCTCCCCCGCCAAGTGTCATGTAAATGTGCAACAGCCAGGAGACGTTTGCTGTCGACATCAAGTGGGGGACAGGGGGACAGAGAGAGGGGGAGAGCCCAAAGCCCGACCAGGCCCGCAAAGCCGCCAACTGCTTTTAACTGTCATTAATTATGTCAAAATAAGATTTAAATGCTTTTTGTCTGTGCAAACATTTAGTGGCGAGCGGAGGGGGAGCACTCCGCCCGCAACTAGCAACCCCTAGACACAGGCTCCTCCCCCTGCCTTCCGGGGAGAGGCGAAGTTTTGAGTCTCACTAAGCTGGCGCTGCTCAAATACCATTTGTTTAGTAAAACAGGAGAAGCCCTCCCGAATCCTTGAGGGTTTTGCCTTGGGCTCAGGCTGCGGTCCGAATAGGGCGTACTTTTTCGGGGGATTGGAGCAGCCAGCTGAGTAAACATAAACTTTCATTAATTATGCGCATTCGTCGGTGGACTGTCCTGGCATAATGAGCAGGAGTCGTCTTAGGCAGCCCTTTGTTGAACTCGGCTAATAGAATTTTGAATAAGTTATCAGGTGGCGATAACAAAGGCCTGCAATTGTTTCTGCTGCGTCAACAAATCACCGATTCATGTCTCACAGCGCCCGGCAGGAGTGAGCTGAGTCCTGGCGATGCACATTGTGTTGTCCTTGCTGCTGCAGAAAGCACAATTCAATTGCGGCTGCCATTGTAATGCAAGCCACTTCTGCTGCTGTCAGTCACCCCTGCCCCCACATCCACTCCACTCCACTCCGCTCCACTCGAGTCGAGTCGAGTCGAGCCACTCAATGCAACATGGCCAATTAATTACGCAACAGCACGGCCCAGCGCAGCGCCGCCCCCAGAACCTATACCCGGCTAACCGGCCACAGTGACCACAACATTTAAGTGTCTAACCCGCACTCAGGCCCACCCCCCACCCCCCACCACCTGCAGCAGATAAAGGCGCCCGGCCTCACCTGGCCAATGCGGCGTATACGTCATCCGCCTGCACAGGCGAAGTTGCCTTCGTGTCTCTTTTTAATTTGCATAAATTAAGCAGCGAGGGCAGTTGGCCGCTGGACTGGAGGTATTTCCATTGAGAAGCCCGCTTAATTAAAATTAAATTTAAAAGCATACAAAAATGCGATTCATTCGCTGGAAAGTCCACCCTCCCCCGCACTTCTGCATAGTTACGTCTGGCCCCTCTTCAGACCATGGAAGCATCCCCCGTTGAATGCTGAAGTATTTCAATGAATTTCCCGTCCCGGCGATTGCAGTTTGCATTTTAATTCTGTCGCCCGGCGGCCAACATCCAATATCCAACTTCCGGGGACCGGGCTAATCAGGGTCCGCCGATGCTTCCGGCCGGAGCACAATGCACGATTTATGTCGTCATCCCAGCGAAGGGCCACCAAATCGGGCAGCGCTGAAGTTACCCAAAAAAGAGTGCTCAGATCATTCGAAAAAATCGAAACATTCGCGAGTTTCAATGGGGAAATATATGCCTAAGAATCACTTCAAACTGACTCTCGCTTGACTTAGCTATTCCCAGGCAAAAAACACTCACTTATTTCTGGAAAATGAGATTGAGATATAATTAAAATCCTATTTGTATCGCTTTCCATAGTCCGCAAGCGAACTTATTACCTTTTTGGAAACTCATTTCAAAGTGAAGAGCTTTCAATTAATGTGTCCCGAGTTCCGTTTGAGTCATTTGCGTAGCGTGGCAACTTCGCAGCTTTTTCAAGCCAATCCTTTAGCAACTTGGCCAGCTTCTTGGCACTCGCCTGGCGTTCTGGCTCAAGTCTCTTAATTTGGCGTTGCACTTTTTCGCTTGTAGTTAAGCCAACAACTTTCGTCATCTCCCGCTGGCCTCCCGCTGGCCCCTCGCTCTGGTTTCCGTCTAATTGGCCGCTTTTGGCTCATTTATCTTACTCGAACTCGGACTCACCGCCGCCCCCGGCCCTCTGCGCTTGTCCACTTTTAATTTGGGTGAAATTTTCCTTATTTATAAGGTTTTTCACTTCATTGCACTCGGTCCTCGGCCAAGTAGCACCAGACACCAGACCAGAGCTTTCGAGGCTTTGTCCACTGCCTTCGCCGTCGCCTTCGCCTCTGGCTTCGACTGTGGTATCATGTCACTAAATCAGCACAAATTGCTCAACTGATTTATAAATTTTTTGGCCAAGTGCCAGCGATATAATCTCATTGCCTTGTAGTTTTGCCATCGGCTGCCCAGCTCCCTCCCCCGCCGCCATTTACATCATCGGCGATGTTGTGTCGCTTTGTCTCTGGCCATTCTGGCTTAATAAATGCTACCAAATATGTCAACGGGCCGCTCTGAAGTGCTCCTCGCTTTCTGTTTTCTGTTTTCTGTTTTCCGTGAGCTCAGTGCTGTTTGGCAGTTTCTCGGTCTCGCTTTTGGGGTCACATGGTCAGAGCCGTAAATAGATTTTCCGATTCGGCCTAGGAAGTTGGCCAGTTTGGGATCGATACAAGTAGCCATCGCAAGTGTTAAGTCCCTGGGCCAGCTATTATTATTTCAAATGCATGACTAATCCCTGGTGTCACCTCGAACAGAACCGCTTTTTGTAACAATTAGTTCTAGCTTCAACTTTTAAATGTACTTTCCAAAAATGCACAGCGCGACCTTCAGCCAAAACCGGCAACCAACTGGCCAGAAACCAGGCAAGAACCACTGCAGCATTGCATGGGAAAGACTCTAAATATATGCATAGATAGCAGTTGGTGTTATTGTGTGCCCACAAAATCAACTGAATACTGCAGACAAAGTTAATAGTCGACGGCGAGGGGACTGGTAAATGGAGTCACCAACAGATGTTGCAGCTGTGGGTTCGACGGGGCCTTGCCTCATGTCAACGATGTGTGTTTCCTACAAGCTTGTATGCATTCTTTGGACCAATAAACATATTTATTAACACCAGAGACTCTATCACATGACACTCACAAGGAAATCCTCAAGTTGTAGTTTAAATTGACTAAAATGTTTCGGTTGTTTCACCTTTTAAGTATTATCGAGGTCTTTGCGGCTTCCTCCCAAACAGCATACCCGGCCAAAGACTCTCAGCAAAAATAGCGAATATGCTCACTGCCAGAGCCCCGTCCCCACTTCACTGTGGCCAGCAGTTGATAGTTTTGACCATTTTGTGCGTTATTTTAAAATGAATTTCGTCGGCCAAAACTTTTTAATTTGCCCGAAGCAGCAGCTGCACAAGCTTTGCATGTTTATGGTAATTGCATTTACAAGTGGGCTACGAGTCGGCGGGAGCGGCAGGAGGGCAGATCAAGCTCAAACTGCTCGCTGCGGCTGCACTGATGGCTGGCACACACTCGATTGGGATCCCAATGCAGACATGCGGGCCAAGCTCATCACTTAATTGGACTGAGGGCCAATTGGATGCAAAAGCGGATCGCGTTATATAAGACAGTCCTCGCTTAGCTACTCAAGCTCGAAATTTGCTATTAGAAGCTTCACATGATTCATAAAATTCTATCTAAGTAACTTATACTTTCATTATTATTATATGTATATTAATATGTGAATTAGCTTGACTAATGGGTTTCCGAATAAGGGAATGATATATATTCGAGGGAAATCCCTCCACCCTGTAAAACAGAGAACAATATTTTTAGAAATCATTTCTTTTTACATTTCTCGAAGAGGCTCTCTTAAAATTGTGACGAAGTGTTCTTGATCTTAGAATAAGTGAGAACTATATATTCGATGGGTTTGAAATCCCTTCACACAGAAAAACAGAGAACAATATTTTTAGAAATAGCTTCTTCTCACATTTTCAAGAAGAAACTTTCTTTCAATTGAGAGGAAGTATTTTTGATTTAGTTTATTGTAGAAGATGAGATCTTGTTGTCGAGAAGAAGTTATTCTATTTATGTCATTATTCTCAATTTAGAGAGTTAATGTTTAAGAGGAAGGATATGTGGAGAAAATATAAATAAAATGGCAGACAGATAAATTGAGTAACCTTCGCCCTCTGTGGAAAGATATTTTAAATAAAGATATTTGCAGTATATCCTCAAGCTTTCATCTTTCTTCTTCCCTGAGTGGAGCGTTGTGTTAAGTGCTCTAACTGTCCTTGGTTCAAGAGTCGTAACATTTAAGCTTTAGAAATGTTAGCATTCTTAATAGAGTTTCTATTATAATATATTTTTACATATTAAGTTACAGGACTAAAAATGTGTCGGCTGTGTGTGTTTTTTCTAAGCTGAAGAAAAAGGCCATATGACCTCATACTTAAGTAAACTTTTTATTTTTGAAGAGAAATGTTCTTTATTGAATCAATTATCAAGAAAATTTGATTTTAGTAATATCCTTTTTGAGTATTTCGATCCTATACAGCTTTTTGTGATCGGAAATACGTAAATTGAGAACGTTGAGATTTTGATTAGCAAAATATATGAGGTACAAAATCTATAGCATAAACGGGTAAGGTTTTTTTTAAAGAATTGCTTATACCGTTTTCTCTATCGACTTGATTTTTTTAGATGCTTTCCTTGCATTCAAAGATTTTTTTATCGAACTCTGCTATATATTACTGAACCAAACTAAACTCTAGGCCTGCAAGCTGGAGTTCCCGGGTTCAATCCCATGTGTGGGTGATTTTTAGTTGATGTTACTTGACTTGCCATCCACTCACCAGAAGTTAAACCTGATAAATTGCCTTATATAAATATAAATCATTCCTAGGCATATTCTAGCATTATCTTTATAGGGGAATTCTAGACCAGTCATAGACCATTCAATATACGTTTCTGGGTTAATAAATCCATAAAAAAAATATCAATCATTCCTAAAAGATTCTTAGTAGATTGGCTTGGACTTTCAATATAAATATTTAAGATTCTAGTCCTTTGAGGGCTTACAGAGCGACGTAACGATGTTACCCCTACCTCGAGTGGCCTTTGAGGGCTTTAGCTTGACTGTTGCGGAATATATATCTATATAGCGTCTCGCTCATTTGGTTTGCAGTTTATTTTCGCCGCCGTTCCACCCAATTGGCGGGGTGAGGAGCTGGAGCTGGAGCAAAGAACCCCCGGGCGGATTCTCTGGGCCCCGCATTTTTATGCCTGAGCGGCGACAGGAGCGCCTGTTGAGGTGCCCTCCGGGAAATTGGCGGGCTTTTCCCAAAGGTAGGGGGAGCCTGTCACCGGAAAGCAATCAGCAAAATAATCGAGTGAGCCCAGAGCCGTGTGTGTGAATGGAATTGGCCCGCGGGGCTGTGATTCTGACATGTGAGCGGCACAGTGAGTGCTTAAAGTCAGTCCACGGCCGGCGGAGAAAGTCGCAGCGGAATTTGAAATTCGCATTCGCTAAATTGAAATTTCGAGTCCCGCCTTGTGGAAGGAACTCCGGCGGGGATGGACCCCGGCAAGTTGAGAGGACCCCCGCCGAACTTCAGTTTGGAATTTGGCGGGGCTTAATTAGTACCGACTGACTGATTATGCCGATTTCAATTGCCGATATAGACGCCGAATTGGCAACGAAGTTAGCAATTTGTGTTTTATGGAGTGCCGCCAAGTTTGACTTTGATTGATGGATCCTTCTGGAACGCCTGGGTGATGGGTGCCATATACATATGGGAGTATATTGCCACGTCACGGTGCACTCCCCCTGGATACCCCCTTCGCCGCTTAACCCCCCACTGAAGTCGCTTATTAACTGCCACCCGCTTAACCCCCAGTTGCCGCTCGGACCTGTACTTGTTCGAAAATCGCTTCTTACACTTTAATTGCCAGCAGTGCGGAAAGTCCCCCTCGCTCCCATAGGGTTTCTTTACTCTTCGCTTGATGATCCCCTTGTGCCATTTTTTCCATTTGCCAACTTGAAATGCAATACAATGGGCATTAAGTAATTGTTGCTGCTGTTGTTGCTACTGCTACTGCAGCTTGTTGACAAATCCGCACATTTTTCATAAGCCCGGCAAGTACTTGCTCCCAGGCACACAGCACTCACACAAATGTGCCGCCCGTACTTGTTCTTGGTCTCCGCACACCCTGCGGGACAGAGCGGGTTAAGGGTACATGGGCTTCGAGAAGCAGTTGGAATAAGAATAGAACATCCTTGGCACTACTGACTAAGGCAGCTACGTGGAAGTTAAGCGTTTCGAATACCTATCACCCTACCTCTATAGGGAAAATTTGAACGTATAATAAAATATACCAGAATACTCATCCTATTTTGAGAAAGATAACAAACAAAATCTGTTAGGTGGCTTTGGCAAGTGATACTTTATTTCTATATATTGCACTCAGATCAAGTTTGTTTCAAAATTTTTCCACGCCCACTTCCTTCTTCGAATTCCATTAAAAACATAAAACTAAGATATAGTTGTGAATAAAGTAAATAGATGTGAAATTAATATATTTGTGCGAACGTGCTATAGAAATTTAAGTGAAATCGTATGATAAACATGGAAGTTATTAATATAAATGTTTCTGTGCATAGTAAACTTTTGCAACATCTACATTTGTGTTCGCAGCTCCAATTGGTGTTGCCCAACATGTTCCTAGCAACATTTGTTTTTTTTTATCGGTGTTGCTCAACAAGTTCCTAGCTACATTTATCATCATTTGTCAACATTTGTCAAGTTTTTTATTAACTTGAATATAATTAGACAAGAAGTGAATTAGTCATGTCCATGTGCCTCTTAATTTTACGCTCAATGTTTTGGGTAAGGGGATTTTACAGTCGTTATCACTCTACTGTAAGTTTCAAACTTTATTTATAATATTTAATAATAATTTTTGAAAACACCATGGAATTTGTGATTCTTGGTAGGGTATACCACGGCCAACCCCTGTCGCTTGAGCCCTCAAAGTCGGTGTAGACTCGCATTTGCCAGACGATTTCAATTTCGTTTTGACTGTCGTGCAGTTTTTTGCGCCGATTATGACGCGGACGTGGACGCGACGCTTCAATTGCAGTGGAGTGGCATGGAGTGCCTCCCATTCCCACTGCTACTCGCGTTCCCGTTCCCATTCCCAGTCCCATTCCGAGTCCCAGGCCCAGGCCCAGTCCCACTGACACTACCACTCCCATTGCCATTTATGAGGGCACATTATGCCATTTATCGCAGCTTAAATGCCGCTCATAAACCCAATGCAGGCCACCCCCCTGGTCCCCGGATTATGGGCTTCTCGCTCGCAGGGACAGAACTCACGGGGCAGGCCCTCGTGTGGCTTCAGCCACTCCGATCTGGCCCTGCTGGGGGTCCCAGCTAATAATAGTGCTCGGTTTATCATTGCAATCAATTAATTGAAATTATTTCTTTGCCAGGCATTCTTTTTCGGCTGCCATTAGTGAGTCGATCGCCAATTGTGGAGTCGACTGGAGTCGACTGCGACTCATAATTGCTTCCTTGGCCGGGGCAAATACAGAATGAATAATTGTGCAGTCGCCTTGACTTTTGCATCTAAGCGTACACTTCATAATTAGATAATGACGGCACGAACGGCCACAATGGAACCATTAACAATGAAATTGCACCGCGGCCAGCCACAAAAAAATGTGTGCTTATACATTCAACCTTTGCATTCGTTTTTGCTCGTTTCTAGTTTTTTTCGCAAAACAAATTCGCAGAAAAGCGCAAAAATTAACTTGGCAAAAGCATAAAAAATGATGTGGCTAGCCTTGAGGAAGTGTTTTTTATTTAGCCAGCCAAATGCAGCCAGCGAGATGAAAACCAGAAAGCGCCCCAAAGTCTGCGGGGTACGGAGTTGGCTAACAAACAAATAGCTTTAAGCCGCATTGTCTGTGGACTTCAGAATCGGCGGGTGCGCCGAGTCGAAAAAGGTCGGATCTCTACTAACCGTAAGCTGAATGCAGCAGCGATATAGCCGGGGGTCACAGAACACTCCGATCGAGGGAGTATCTGAGCCATCTGGGCTTTACGATAATCACAATCCAAAAACAGAACCTACCTATAAGAATCCGATAAAGTTCCCCGCAGGCGTGTGTCAGACCCCAATCACTGGATCACCTAAATTCTTGAAGTCCATAACTTTTACGATCCAGCTCGCTTTTTAACTCCTCCTTAATTACACGCACAAATTGGCCAAATGAAACTCATTTGAATTCGTTTCATTTGCATTATTTCTCGCCCGCCCCACAATGGAGTCCTAAAACTGTCATAAAAGCATTAGGAAAGCCGTGGCAGCATTAACTTGGTCAACTTGGAGCCATAAAAGAAGTGAGGCTGTGGGACCCTCGGCATCTCAGCTAGAAAATTAAGTTTAATGAGCATTTTATGCGTCACAGCATGGGACTCGAGTATATATAGATTGATTTATCTCGTTTCTCCGCAGAGAAACATAAAACTGGAGAGGCCGGGGATCAGGGCGATCTACGCTCGCCGGTGACTCACGATCCCCTCCAGTGGCGGTGTGCGTTCACGTAATTGCCACGCCAAGTGCTGCCTGCATGCAACATGCTGCCAAAAACGAGGGGGGACCAGGCACAACATATGCAAAGTTATGAAACGCCACGCCGCCAATATGTTGCAACATCGGTCGATGATTATTATTTATTCGAGACTTTGCCGCCGAAGTTTGCTTGCCGCTTGCCGCTCCCCCCTGGCCACAGCGATATGTTCAGCTGGCGAGCTGTGCCAAACTTCAAATTTATTGCTGCTGCTAGAGTTTCATTGCCAATTTTCCGGGACCAGGGCGGTGAGAGAGGAAAGCCCCGGCTTAAACCATCAGTAGTGCTTGAGACTTGCTTAGCCACTTGCCAAAGATTGCAGGACTCTATGCGGAGGCGACACAAGGACTTCTTTGATGCGGTGACTGATTCGAGACTATGAACCGATTTACTTCGATGTAATGGATCTATTCTATTCTATTCTATTCAATTCTATTCTATTATATTCAATTCTATTAAATTCTATTAAATTCTATTCAATTCTATTCAATTCTATTCAATTCTATTCTATTCTATTATATTATATTCTAGAATATTATAGAATAATACTATATTTATTCTATTCTATTAAATTCTATTCTATTATATTCTATTCTATTCTGTTATATTATATTCTATTATATTCTAGAATATTATAGAATACTATTTATTCTATTCAATTTTATTCTATTCTTTTCTATTCTATTCAATTCTATTTTATTATATTCTAGGATATTATAGAATACTATTATATTTATTCTATTCTAACCTATTCAATTATATTCTATTATATTCTAGAATATTATAGAATACTATTATATTTATTCTATTCTATTCAATTCTATTTTATTATATTCTATTATATTCTATTTTATTATAATCTAGGATATTATAGAATACTATTATATTTATTCTATTCTAACCTATTCAATTCTATTCTATTATATTCTAGAATATTATAGAATACTATTATATTTATTCTATTCTATTCAATTTTATTATATTCTATTATATTTATTCCATTCTATTCTATTTTATTTATTCTATTCTATTCAATTCTATTCTATTATTTTCTATTCTATTTTAATTCAATTTTCTCTTATCTCTGAGTTGAGATCTGTTTATTCTTCACTAGAGCTGCAAAACTGTCTATGTGGCAGTCATTTGATCGTTTCGAGGATTTTGTTTTCCACCTGATTTTACCTGATCCTCAGATAACTGATTCTTTCCTGCTTAACAGTAACCTGCTACCGGAAATGTGTTTTGTGTCCGAGTTCTATTGCATTAGTAATCTCTAAGCACAATGGAACTATGAATATATAGAAGCATCTTTTCCACTAATGGTCTTATAATCAGTTCTATTAAATTAGTATTAGTATTCTAATATTGAATTAGTAATCTGCAAGAACAATGGAACTATAAAAATGTCTGAGTATCTTTTCCACTAATAATCTTATAATCAGTTCTATTAAATTACTAATCTGTAAGAACAATGGAACTATGATTTCTCAGCATCTTATAATCTTAACTTACAAGCCGTAGGCCAGTCTTAAGTAATAGCTCCCTATAACTAACCCAACCTCTGACCCCAGACATTCGGACGTGGCGAATCACAGCACATCACCCGGTCTTAATTCAGAGCCCAGTCCGAGTCTCGATTCCGACTCCAATCTGGAGAACGCCCACAGACAAATGCCAGCAATCAACACCATCTAGATAAAGCAAATATAAACAAATGTCGGGCAGCATCTTTGTTCATTTTCAACATTTTTACATAAAATTCCAAACAAATGCAAAGCAATCCGCGAGGAGGCGACGGTCAGAGGAGCTACGGGGGAGCAGGGAAATATGGCCATTTTATTTATTGTTATTTCATTTCGACCGCAAATTAAAAGCTATGAATAAAAGCGCCAAGTGGAGCGCGAGAGGGAAGGGCCGCAAAGGAGCAGGAGCGGAAAGGGAAGCGGCGACGGAGGAGCGCCAGAAGGTGCGGCAGCCGCGGAGGAGAGCTGTGGAACGAGGGAAACGAGGGGAAAAGCGCATAAAAAGCACACAGTAAAACATGCTGAAAAACGGAAATAAAAGCTTATTAAAGCCAACACAAAATGGAGTTTCAAAGGGGATAAAGCGGGGAGGCTGCGGCGGCGAGAGCGGCGAGCGAAGCGGAAACAGAGAGCTAAAAAACAAACACTAAATCAAACATTACACCCGACGAGTGTGGGGGGTGAGGGGGCTGGAAGGAAGGCAACCCCAGCAAATACATTAAAGCGTACAAGGGAACCAAAGGAGGAAAATCCGAGGGGAAAATGGCAGAAGCACGGCTGACGGAGGAGAAAGGAGCCACGTTTTCGTGCCGGCAACGCGATTCGCAAATAAGATACCTCTTCCTAGGGGACTTGGACTACTACTACTACTAGGTAATCATAAGGTCTGAGTTCTTCTATTTTTTAGTCTGCCTCTGATGGTTCAAATTCTGAAAGGTATCTTAGAGCAATGTGGCTTCTTTAAATTCCATTAGTCACAGCTTTCGAGATTTTCGAGATTTTGAACTGGAACTACACCTTCTAGATGTTAAAAACCATATTTCACACTTTAAAAATATATTTAAAGAAATATATTTCTACTACTACTACTACTAGGTAATCATAAAGTCTGAGTTCCTCGACTTCTTAGTCTACCTATGATGGTTCAAAATCCGAAAGGTATCTTATAGCAATGTGGCTTCTTTATATTCCATCAGTCACAGCTTTTAGTCGAGACTTTAAGTTGGAACTACACCTTCTAGATGTTCAAAACCACATTTCACACATTAAAAATTTATTTAAAAATATATATTCTCCATAAACAAATCTCTAAACATTTGTTCTTAGCGGGATATATTTAGTGAAGCCTAGGTTCCTCTCCTGATACAGAAAGTTGCTCTGATTTTAAGTGACCTCAAAGTATACAAAAACTTTTAGGTTAATACTGACAGCTATGCATTTTTTATTGAATACTCATATTATTCTTTAAGGATAAATGATATTGATATGGATTCAAGATGTATAATTACTTAAAGCATTTTGCTTTACAATTCTGGCTAGTAGTTATTCAAAAGTCGAGACGTTGCCCCCGGAAACTGCTCGTCTTCATTCCTTCTGGAGCGTCAAAAGCAAATGCAAGGACTTTAGTAAACAGCGGGCCCAGGGAAAGTGGAAGCAAGACAAATGTGGGCGCCACCACGACGCTTCCTCGTCCTGCCGCCCAAAAGCCTTTCAGGAGAACCCCTCTCAGCCAGTTCGGCATCCTTTTTGCAATATTAAACGCAGCAATGACACCCATGGGGTGCAGGGCCGCCTGCGGGTTAAGCCCTGCCCCCCCAGACTATGCTAGACAACTGAATATATACACCTAGTTATTTGTTGGCTTTTGCCTGCTTCTGCGGCTTCTGTTGACATGGACGGAGTGGGGGGCAGGGCGACGGCGGCAAACAAAGTGAAATATCAAGGGAATTAAAGACGTGGCGAGGATTTCCAGCGAGTGCCCATGAATGGGAGAGTCGCAGGCGATGGGTTATAGCTTTAAGTTTCCAATAGAGAATAGAGAGGCTCGATGGATCACCTTTCTCTGGGTCTCTAGGAAGCTTGTCCTGTTTGTTAATCCACTAACCCTTCTTATCATCCGCACAGCGCGGACAGCAGACAAAGTCCCATGCAAAGTGCTTGAGTTTAGCGTAATCTGAGATAGAGAAATGTATAGCCCGGAGGAGGACGCACGTCCTGCGCCCCCAGCTGGATAAGCCAAAGGATATGTGTGCCATACCCCCTTCCCGCACCACTCCTGCAACAATGCCAGCTGAGAGCGAGAGCTTTCGCCATGGCATTTCACTGAAGAAAAGAAAGCGGGGAAGGAATTAGGATATAAAAAGCAAAGGGAACATTTGCAGGGAAGGTTTAGTCTAGCTGGAGCTCAAGCACCAGCTCAAACGTCGAGCCAAGCTGTGTCCTCTCACCCCGCCTCCCGAGTCCTTTGAATGGTGCCAAGCGGGCACCGCTAGGAGGCATTTCCATGATTACAAGCAAAGGACATGGGCCCGAGCCCCACAACAGGACACATAACAGAGAGAGGCGGCAGAGAAGCACTTTGAAATTGAAGCTGCTGGAAAAGGGGATAAGCGCTGCGCTCGGCACCCGACTCTGGAAAACCTCTCAAGTCAAATTAAAGACTATGTGGCGCAAACGCCAAAACCCTTATCGAAGTGGCTCAAACCGATCTGGGCAAAGTGCCAGGCCGAAGGAGTAATGAAACCCAATGCCCACAAATGAAATTCATCTGCCGAAGCTGCCAGTCTGACTGGGATTACAGCTTGAACGCCTTCTTCGTACTTAATAAGCAGACTTAGTTATTGGATCGAAATTAACCTACAATTCGTTAGACAAATTACTTCAACTCGGATGCTTGACTCACGGTTTCTCCGGCTCCCTAGTTGCTCCTAGAAGACCCTGTCCAGCTGTCGATCAATCTCGGCTAAAGAAATGCCCTGAAGTGGCCAGGACAGATAGCGGAGTAGAGCCACGGTAATTGGAAACTGGTCTGGCGCTGGTGGAAGGGCTATCGGTTGCCGAGGCACCTCCAGGAAATGTCTCACGCGGTTATCAGGGCGGTAATCTTATCAGTGACCACAGGCACTCGAAGCTGACAAATGCCGGAGGGAGAGTGCATTTCTGGCCGATAGGGTTTGTGGGAAAACAAAGAGGACATTGACTGCAGCTGCTGGGGGAAGGGGTGGAGCCCTGACAGTGCAGAGGGGCTCGTGGAGGGCTTGGGGTGGACCCTGGCAGAGTCAATAAAACAAATGTGACGGGCCAGCGGCTGTCGGGAGGCGACGTAAGTGTAATGATAATAAAAGTTTATGACAGCAGCTCATGAGCTTGTAAGGCTAATGTCAACGTGCCATTTACCCAGCGGCGGAGTGGGGGGTGGGCGGTGGGTGGCTGGTTGCTGGCCTGAAGCTCTGGGCAAGTGCAAGTGTGAAAGCGCTTTCATGCTCCACTGAGCTTTTGGCGGAGCAATGAAGCAGGAATTCAGACGAGAGCAACTCCAAGAAAGAAACGACTTTGATAAAGACTTTGTGGAGGAGAGGGCGTCTTTGGCACCCTTTCACAACGCCCCTGTAATGGGTTTTAAAGCCCTCCACCGGGCCACTGAAGCCCACCAAGCTCTGGCCCTAATCACTGGCTGCAGTTCGCGCTTTAAGCACTCAGATATAAAGGAAAATCAATTTTCCAAGTCCCATTATCGCTGTAACCCAGTTCAGAACTCATATGAAGTACAAAATAAAACGCATATTCCCCGAGAATTGAAGTCTATCTTTCAGAAGAATTTACTAATAATTTACTTGACGAATACCTTCGGTGTCATTTGGAAGTTTTAAATTTTGTAAAGATATAAAAGAAAATCAATGTTCATCTTCTACCTTATTGTAGCACCCCAATTCCCAACTCATATGAACTACAACAAAAACGCATTTCCCTCGAGTGCTAAAATCTACTTTCTAGAAGACCTGAAATATATTTTCACTGTCCTTTGGTAGCTTTGAATTTAATAAATATATAAGTACATAATTGTAATAATAATAATTTCCCTCTATTATTGAATCGAGTATCTACTTGTCAGAAGAATCATTGCATGTTTCACTGAATATCACTTACTTGACGCATACCTTCACTGTCATTTAAAAGTTTTCAATTTTATAAAGATATAAAAGGAAATCAATTTTCAACAATTCAACAATATTCAACAATTTTGTTAAAAATATAAAAGAAAATACCACTTTCCGTAATCGCAGTACCCCAATTCGAAACTTATATGAAGTACAAAATAAAACGCATTTCCCTCGAGTGCTAAAATCTACTTTCTAGAAGACCTGAAGGATGTCTTCACTGTCTTTTGGTTGCTTTGAATTTTATAAGGATATAAGTACATAATTGTAATAATAATAATTTCCCTCGAGTATTGAAATCTACTTTTGAGAAGAATCAATGCAATGTGTCACTGAATATCACTTACTTGACGAATACCTTCACTGTCATTTGGAAGTTTTCAATCTTACAAGGATATAAAAGGAAATCAATTTTCAACATTTCAACAATTTTAACAATTTTGTAAAAATTTAACAGAAAATACCACTTTCCGTTATCGCAGTACCCCAATTCCCAACTCATATGAAGTACAAAATAAAGCAAACATTTCCCTAGAGTGCAAATCTACATTCTAGAAGAATCAATGCGTTGATCCAGTGGATTTTCATTTACCTGACGGATAAATGCACTGTCACTTTGATACTTTAAATTTTGCGGTGTGAATTCCTTGTCAACATAGAGAGGTCAGTGAACACCTTCGTTTCCGCAACACCTGACTGTTATCACGGGTTGACCAAGATAAAAGACATGGTTCCAGTTAGCTCCGATAATTGGCTCCAGCCGGCGGAGAACTCCCAGCGCAGCCGATAAGCGATCGCCTTAATAAATGCAAATCAAATATTTAATGGTCCTGGCCATAATAACCCGTTAGCAGCCAGGCCTCTGTGGCAAGTGTATAATTAAACGCAGACTCACACACGCACAGAAGGCATGGCCAAGTGCCGGCCGGACTTGTAGAGGCCAGAAGAGAAACAATAAACACAGGAGCAGGGAACCACAGGGAGGAGGCATGGGCCAGAACTGGTTGCTGAATAATTCACACTCGTGCCCAGGGAGTCAACAAAATAACGGTTCATTGCACAAACTAATAATTACATAATGAAGCAAAGCATAAGCTCAACTTTGACCCGGGCCAAGGGGCGAGGCGCAAGTGGCCAGCAACTTTCCCGATGTGCCTGAGTGCGAGGGCGGCTGGTGGCCACATGGTTCTTGGGGGAGTCCTCCCCAGCTTGCAACACCAAGCAACTGTTGCTCAAAAGAGTTAGCAATGCAATTGTAAGTTGTAAGTTGGAGTTACATCCCAGTTTGTGACTGCTATAATGAACCCATTGACCTAGAAACTGACTCCATATTTTCCTGCTCGACAATTTCCAGTCAGCTGGAGACAGAGCGAAGTCTGGGGGAGAGAGCCATCAAATCCGGAAGGGCTAAGCCGAACGGCCAGGCCAACTTCTAATGGCTCGCACTGGGCTCCAAGACTGCATAATAAACACCCGATCCTTGGCTCACCTGTATGGCCAGCGAACGTGAAGCAACTTCAATGAGCATTCTCCTAAACATTAAAGCGCACACAACATTGTCTATGTCCCGTCCCGGCCACATGCGACATTTCGGGGCAGGCGGGGCCCAGGGCCCGAAGCAGGCAAAACAGGCACGAGAGTTGCAGTTACAATTGGCCATGTGTGCGGAGGTCAATGACAACGAGCCGGGGCCCCAGAGCCTCGGAGCCACCAGTGGCACGTCCAGGCCCAAGACCAGCTCCGGCCAACTCAAGACGCAGGCCAACAAAGCATGCATACTAAGCACTAGCGGCAGGAAAGGCGGAGCAGCCTTAGCAGGCAGAGGTCCAGCTATGTGTGACCACTGGACGGACCCAGACACAGACCCTGTTTCAGCAATGCACTCAGAAAAATATTTGTACTTATTATTCGATATTGCTCAAAGGCTTTACAATACAGGTAGCGGAAAGTGAGAACGAGGTACCATACAAAATATTAAGCAATTGTTTTCCCAAGAGAATTTATAGACTTCCAGAAGGAGTTCTTTCAAGAATACTTAGGGCGGAAAATAATCCAACCTCTGGTAGATAATGGGTATTAAAGATGCTACAATATTGACCAGCCTGCAGCGGATAAAAGGATTGTGATTCTAAAGAGTATAACCGCAGACGAACTGCTCAGATCTTAAGTTCTTTGACTTAGATCTTAAGCTTAGTCGAGAATTATGAAGGTAGGTCGTTAATCGATAGAGCCGAGCACAGAGCTTACCGGATTGTATTATATGCCCTTATATTATATATTTATTATATTATATTTATTATATTTACATTATTCTTCCACAATAATACAAAAAAAGCTCGCGTTCGGCTCTCAGCAAAGTAGAGATCGCAGATGTCTTTTTCTATCGATTTACTATCGATATATCTTAAGCTTACTTTTATAATAGACTATTCACACTACAGTTTAATTATATAGGACTCTTTGTTATTAACTAGCTTCGTTAATGTTTTTATATAGTATTCCTACCATGTTCCTAATATTTGCTTACATTTTATTTAAAATATCATTGTTTTTCCCAGTGCAGCTCCAGGCGCAGACCCAAGCCGGAGTGCATTCGTGCGTATGCCAATGACGATGACGACGCTGCCAGTTAACAACACGATTTGTTATTGCTGTATCCCCCGCCTCACCCCTCGGCCGCTTCCGCTCCACCCCCTGCTACCCCCTCTACCCCTCTATGGCTTTAGCAGGCAGGGCCCTAAGCCTAGCAACCTGCTGGCTTTGCTGAATTTATTAGCAGGCCGTCCGCAGTCCGTAGCCAGTGCAGCCGCTCCCAGGCACCAGAGGGAGCTGGAGGGGAGGCCGAGACCAAGACCGAGACCGAATCCGGA
Organism: Drosophila pectinifera; assembly: GCA_008042775.1. Taxonomy (NCBI): domain Eukaryota; kingdom Metazoa; phylum Arthropoda; class Insecta; order Diptera; family Drosophilidae; genus Drosophila; species Drosophila pectinifera. The sequence goes on along the minus strand of VNKC01005277.1, from coordinate 73,063 downwards.
CAGAAGAGGAGAAGGAAGAGGGAAGGGCGAGGGGCGAGGGGCGAGGGGCGAGGGCCCTGAGAAGAGAGTGCTCCAGAGGAGTTCTCTCGCCAGAAACACCGCATGATGCACCGCATTCCTCGGCAATCGATGAGTAAATAATGACCAACGCAACGCAGCTAAACTGTGGCGGGCGGGAGCGCGGCGGGGCAGAGGCGTCTGCTGTGCAGGTCGCCCCCTCGGTGCCCCTCCTCCTCCCTCTGCTGTCGTTGCTGTTGTTGTAATCACACCCAGCATGCATTTCAACAGGGAACAGGGAACCTCCCCCGCACTCGTAGCTCTCAGCGTTGCTGCACAGAAATCGAATCCATTCCCCCGCTTAGCATACTTTGTGGTTTCGTTGTTGGCGGGTGGCGGAGGAGGGGCAGCCAGGAGACTTGGAGGAGCGTTTAGTGGAGTAGTTGATAACTAAGGGGATATTTCCAAGCTCATTACCAAGTGATGTTAATCAAGCGTGTGACACCTTTTTGGGAATTTGTATTTGGAAAGTTGCAAACACTACAAATTTAATTAAGGGTCTCAAAAGATATTTCATATGAACATATATTATTGACGTATTTTCCTCGTCAGATTAACTTTTATCTTATCGATTTTAAATCGATTTTAAACCATGCTATCGTCTTCTTTTAGTCTTAATCTACTCGATCTCATTTACACAGTATATTGGAGCATCGGAAACGTAACATAAATGCGAAAGTTCACACTTAAATGGTTTTACTTTAAGAATGGTAACAGATAAGCACATTATACAATAATAATAATTTTATTTTGTCGATTTTAAACCACGCTATAGTCTTCTAATTTTAATCTACTCAATCTCATTTACACATTATATTGGAACATCGGAGTCGGTACATAAATGCGAAAGTTCGCACTTAAATAGTTTTCAAAAGAGCTTGAAAGCCTATGAACATTGTTGACGAATTTTTCTCGTCAGATTAGCTTTTATTTTGTCGATTTTAAACTGTGCTATCGTCTTCTCCTAGTCTGAATCTACTCAATCTCATTTACACATTATATTGGAACGTCGGAATAGGAACATAAATGCAAAAGTTCATACTTAAATAGTTTTACTTTAAGAAATGATAACAGATATGCACATTACGCAAAGGTAATAAATGCTAATCATATAGTTGCTAAATACTTTTCGATTGGTATTATCTACCTTTTAGATAAACGGCAAGTTGAGGGTATTCCATATTCGACGCTCTGTGGAGTTTGTTTCCAGGGGAACGTCCGGCATTAACGCCTATTATTAGCCCAAAAGAAGGGAGCGAGACAGAGGGGGACCCTGTCTCTCGGGGTCCAACCGAGTCGCCCCTTTATAATTTGAGTTAATTACGTATTTTAGCTATATAAATATTTCATTTATCATGCATGCATGCAGTTAGCCGGGATGCCTCACGCACCAGGTCTCCCCACCCAGGGCTCACCC